>PVIY010062318.1:0-10907 GCA_004026745.1 Myrmecophaga tridactyla | reverse complement strand
TGACAAGTAACTTATTTTTCAAATAGTTTTGTATATTTTCCGAAGATGCAATAATTAATACATATCACATTTTAATTAAGAAAATAAGTCTAGTATCATGTGCAGTTTAAATGAAAACTTCTATTTTATGGTCACCAGTACTTTGGGAATTATTAAAATGAGGATGATTAGTCTGCATCCATTGAATACATTTTCATAATGTGGCTATTGTCTATTGGTTCTCCAGGAGAATAAAATAAAAGAGTCAGAAGTGAGGCATAAGTTAGAAGTTATTGATTCTCATATGATAAAACACAGTTCATAATCAGCACCTTTATTGTTTTCCTCTGACTGTTGTCTCATGTGTATATGCCTTCTTCCTCATTTAGTCCATAATTCCTTGAGTTATAAATAGGGTTTTGCCAGATCTTTCTAACCTGCATTATACTTAGTACATTATAATAGTAACCTGTACTATTATACTTAGTACATGGTGGGTATGATAGCAAAAGAGGAATCTCCATCCAGTAAGAGACTAGAAATCCATCTTCTTTTGTTAAAGTCCACCTGACTTCATGGAAAGGCTGAGACCAAATGTGTCCTTGAGTTCCATTCAGGGTCAATTATCTGATGAATATACTGTAGAATACTGCCCCCCAAATGTGTACATTATGTGATCACCATTTATATAATTACTTGTTACTCTTGCATATTTCCTTCACGTTACCCTACAACACAGGGGCTCAAGCTTTTTCAGATATCAGAATTACCTGGCTAGGGGGAGGGGTATCAACTCAGCTTGCTAGGCCCCATCCCCAGAGTTTCTGATGCAGTACATCTGTGTTCAGCCTGTGAATTTTCATTTCTCACAAAGTTTCCAAGCGATACTGATGCTGCCGGTCTGAGGATCATATTTGAGAGCCACTGTTCTATATCAGTCATTCAATTCTCATTATAGAGTTACGTAAAAGTAGCAAATGATCTGTAGTCATTGAAAATATTTAGTCATTTGTGTTTGGGGGGCAGGGTGCTTCCCATTCTCTCCAGGAGACATTTTTAATAACAGATACTGATGGCATGCAAATACCCATCCAAACAGAAACACGGCCATACATCAGGTTCATGAAATACAGCTTCATTATCTCTAATTCTTGTTGCCACGACTATAATATGTCCAGGGAACAATGGCACATCTTTTCACATAGCATTGGGATTTTGTGCTTCTTCCTAAATGACACGTATTAACGCATGAACATGAAGTTTCAAAATACAACTGTCAGAAGGCAATATCAGGGGATTATCTGTAAAATATGTAAAACGTTATCATCAAAGAAAAGATAGTTCTGGTTTGCTAGCTGCTGGAAGATAATATGCCAGAAACAGAATGGCTTTTAAAAAGGGGAATTTAATAAGTTACAAGTTTACAGTTCTAAGGCCGAGAAAATGTCCCTTAAAGCAAGTCTATAGAAATGTCCAATCAAAGGCATCCAGGGAAAGATACCTTGGTTTAAGAAGGCCGATGAAGTTCAGGGTCTCTCTCTCAAGTGGAAGGGCACATGGTGAACACAGTCAGAGTTTCTCTCTCATCTGGAAAGGCACATGGCGAACATGGCATCATCTGCTAGCTTCTTCTCATGGCTTCCTGTTTTATGAAGCTCCCCGGGAGGCATTTTCCTTCTGCATCTCCAAAGGTGGCTGGCAGACTCTGCTTCTCATGGCTGTGTTGTTCTGCCCTGCTCTCTCTCTCTCTCTGAATCACTTTTAGTCTCCAAAATGTTTCCTCTTTTATAGGACTCCAGAAACTTATCAAGACCCATCTGAATGGATGGAGACATGTCGTCACCTAATCCAGTTTAACAGCCACTCTTGATTAAATCACACCTCCAAGGAGATTATCTGATTACAGATTCAAATATACAGTATTTAATAGGGATTAGAAGAAACGGCTGCCTTTACAAAATAGGATTAGGATTAAAACATGGTTTTTCTACGGTACATACGTCATTTCAAACCAGCACAATAGTATTCTGAATATACTAAGTATTCCGAAAACTTTCAGTCCACATCCCAAGCCTTTCTAGCAGAATCAGAGCTCCTTACTCTCTGCTTAATTTTGGATGCGTTCCTTAAAGGAGTACAAGAGAGCTGACCTATGATACCCCAGGAACAGAGATGAAGATATAATTTTGAATAAAGAATCTAACATTCAATTTAGCTGCATCGTTACCTTTTACTTAATTTACATAGCTATTGATTTCATTGAATTTGGTTAATGTTAATAATAAATTCACATCATATCCATTTGAATCAGTTCAGGTAATAAATGTGAAGGAGCTCCATACAAATGTAAAAGTGTGGTGCCAGTTACTATTTTTTCCATTATGTGAATGATAACACCGAGCAAAGAGTTTAACTAAACCCTTGAAGGGTTCATGGCAGGATCAATAACATTATGAAAATCCACCATTTCTTTGGTGACAAGACACAGCCAAAGATGGAAGTGGACTTTGGAGAGGGACAGATGAGGATTTACATACAGGACCCACCATTCCTATTTGTGAAACTTTGGGCAAGTTTCTTAGTCTGAGATTGATTCAGTGTGCTTATCATGAAAATTATGTTAGTGGTATCTACTGTTGAGGTTGATAAAAGTAAATAAAATAGTTTGTAAAATGTATAGTAGGTGACACATCTTTGTGAATATACTAAAAACCACTAAACTGTACACTTTAGAAGGATGAACTGTATTTCAATGAAGATTAAAATGCATAGGAAAGTTCCTAATAGAGCTCCACTTATCAAAACTTTTTCCATTTGCTGTTAGTATAATAATCATGCAATGTAATCTTGGTATGCAAACAGCTGAATAACATAAAATGCAGTTGGAGTTAAGATTTTGCAGAAGACTGATGGAAGCTTTAAGTCAAGTTTAACTATCAAGAATGCATTAGATAGAACATAGAGTTAAAATGTAAGATTGATCAGGCAGGTATCTATTTCTTCCTCAAATAACACTACTACAACACTAAAATAATTTTAAAAGTTGTGACTCTACAAGGGCAAAGAACTAGGGGAAAAGAAAACTACAAACAAGGAATGTCAACAATTTTTTGAAATTTTAGCGGTTGCAGGAGAGGATACCTGGTTTTAAGGTGCCAGGTAAGTTTGGAACATGTTGGGGGATGAGGGGTGGGACAGAAAATTGGAGGACAGATTGAAAATCTATATATAAAAGTTAGAAGTCAAGATCCTATCCCTGTCCTGTACAGTCAGACAACAAACCCCTTGCCAGCCCTGGAGAGAAAGAGGTTTATTCTCTGGAGAAATTGGAGACTGCAGTCTTAAAGACACAAGGCAGAGCAGAGCAAAGGAGTGACAAATCAGGCTGAAACAGGGTGATTGATTACACAGAAATATACCAACTACAAGCCCCTTTTCCTATCTTGGTTTCCAGAAAGCTGGAATCCAGATTTATGACTCCCCATCTCCCACTCTACCAGGCAGAATAATAGAAAATTCCTCTGGAGACACTAACCAACAAGCTAAAAGGCATGCATACACAGACTTACACCCATGTCTACTATGTTTCTTCTTTGTAGAGATTCGCCAGGTATTTGAGGAATTTCTATAACAATAAAGACAAGGCCCAAACCCATGTAAGCCTATCCCAATTAGCGATGATAGGCTTAATTATACTGCAGTATAAACATCAAAGTTTCAGTGGTTTAAAGTAACATTGGTTTTATTTTCACTCATCCTATATGTTCACGATGACCAGCTAGGAGGCACAACATAGCTACTTAGTTGTCTAGGCTGATGGAGCAGCCACCCTGTCAAACCTGGGTAATCATCATGCCAGAGGATGAAGGAAACGATTCTGGAAGGACTGGAATGAGTAGTTAAATTCTCTGGCCTAAAAGTGGCCCCATCCATTCTGCTTAGTACTAGTCACATGGCCCCACTCAACAACAAAGGAGCCAAAAACACAATATTACAGGTGCTTAGAAAGCAGAATTTAATAGTAGTGAATAGCATCAGTAACAACTATAAAGAGGAAACATAATTCATAGGGTAGAAATAAATTTATAAGGAAATCGATAATATACTTAATATGAAAATACTGTCTGCATGAAACATAAAGTGAATGCTATTAAAATAAAGGCAAAAATCTGAGAATATAAAATTTCTCTTGGAATTTCTTTTCTTAAATGACACAAGAAAATTTGAAAATTCAATATAATGTTGGAAAACTTGAGAAATCTCTCAAAAAAAAGGAATACAAAGAGAAAGAGATGTAAAAGAGTAGAGTCCACTTAAGAAAATGAAGAGCTCCAGATGTTTCAGCATTTTATTTTTAAAAGTTCCTGAAAGAGACAATCAAGAAAATAGAAGAGAGGAAGTTATCAAATAAGGAATTCAATACAATTTCCTATAACATGAGTTTTCAGGTTGGAAAAGTCCAGCAGGTGCAAACAGAATAAATAAAGCCACACATCAAGGTGGGTGGGCCTAAAGGTTTCATCTACAACTTTCTTCGTTCATTCCTGCACTAGGACATAACCTAGAAACTATATTGCCCAGGCTTTCTTACCTCAGGATTTCATTTGAATTACCTATGACAAGTTTGAGCAGAAATGGTGTTAATTCTTCCTCAGATGTTTAATAAAATTCCCCTGTGACATCATCTGCTCCCGGGCTTTTCTTTCTAGGGAACTTCTTGATGACTGGCTGAATCTGTTTACTTGTGATTGGTTTGATGAAGTTTTCAGTTTCTTCTCACCAGTATAGAATGTTCATGTGTTTCTAAGAAATTTTCCATTCCTCTAAGTCGTATGAGTTTACTGACATACAGTTGTACATAGTCACCTCTTATGATCTTTTTTATTTCTTCAGGATCTGGGGTAATGATCCCCCTCTCATTTCCGATTTTATTTATTTGCATCTTCTCTCTTTTTTACTTTATCAGTCTGGCTAAGGGTTTTTCAATCTTGTTAATCTTCTCAAAGAATCAACTTTTGGTTTTATTGATTCTATTTTTCTTTGCATGGACAGGCACCAGGAAATGAGCCTGGGTCTCCGGCATGGCAGGCAAGAACTCTGCCTGCTGAGTACTGTGGCCCGCCCTGATTCTATTGTTTTTTGTTGTTGGTGGTGATGTTTTCCAATTCGTTTCTTTCTGCTTATATCTTTGTTATTTCTTTACTTCTGCTTGCTTTAGGGTTAGTTTCTCTAGTGTCTTTAGATCTTTGGTTTTTAGCTCTTTCTTCCTTGTTTAATGTAAGCATTTAGAGGTATAAATTTCCCTCTCAGCACCACCTTCATTGCAACCCGTAAGTGTTTTTGTTTTTTTGCTTCCCATAAGTTTTTCTTTTCATTGGTTTATGCAACTTTATTGAAGAAAAACAAATCAATTACTAGCAGAGCTATTAGTTGATCACTCATCCATTGACAACTTGCATCATATATTCATATCATATATTCAGTGCTATATTAAACAGCTCCAAGCTTCCTAACAATTTAAATGAAAATTACAAAATGTTTGAGACCCTATTTTGGAATATAAAGGGTGTATGACTTCCAATTTCCATTCTCTGTAGAACATGAGCAGGTCATTCCTTTATTGGCATGTATAAAATACATCACATTTTCTGTTCTGCTGATGCTATAAATTCAATGCCAATTCTCCAGCCACATCAGTTTTGAGCATAAAGTATATCAGGTAACCTCAGATTTCTAACAGTGGAAGGCTTAAGCAAGAATGGATGCTGCTATAGAGTAATGCTGTTTCCTTTGATGTGACAAATGAACATCCATCCCCCTCCCCCTCTGATGACTTCTTCAGCATGTTAGAGCAGTGAGGAATGGTTTTAGTCTCATAACCAAGTTAGAGTGAAGACATTGGCCACACAATACACATGCCCCATGTTTTAAAAAATTCTGAATCTTGGGCAACTGTTCTCCTGCAACTACTTTACAGTTTCTAAAAGCAGTTGTTGGCCAAAGCTGGAAGAGCTTAAGTCTTCTCCGATGAGCATGTGAATGAATAGAGGGAGGTAAACAAAAAATAAAATTTAAGAAGATGAGTTCCGATAGGGGAGCAGCTGGATAAGAAAATCAAAAAGGAGCAGTAATTTAAAGTTTATTCCAGTTATAGCGCAGGTTATTCTGATTTTAAAATAGCATCACATGCCATACTTCTGAGTTCATTTCCGAGATACTGTGTTGTACTTATCTCTCTCTTACAGATCCGTTCAATCTCTGGCACTAGGGGGTCATCTGGGTTCGGATCACATAGCAGTGAACAAATGGATAAAAGAACTTTAGAAATAGTTAAAGCAGGAGAACACGGTGATCTTAGACTATCAAGACAAACGCTGCCATTACTGTTAATATTTGAATGATATATTCTTGTTGTAAATGCAACCTTAGGTGGTCTGAAGGGGTCGTCTGTAGGAAAATGAATTGTCAAAAAGAATATACCGCCTTGACATAGGCTGTCATTAGGTCCCATCCTTGTGGTGTGCCAGTGAGACATATCATCACCAACTGGACCCGCAGAACACTGTGATGCGGGGTCACGGGCCAAATCACGAAGTTCCTTATTAATCCATTTCAGTGCCATAGTCTGTGCTTTTCGTCTGATTCTGCACTGGCCAAAACTCTGGATTATCAGGGTGGCGGGGAAGGAGCATATCTTCGTCCCACACCAGTTCTGCCAGACACAGGCGCAGAGGGGCCAGGGCCTCCCTCAAGCTGTGACCTCGGCCTCCGCCCCGCACGCAGCAGGTGCCTCCCTGGCCCTGCGGGGCTCACACGCACAGCACAGCCACGAGATGTCTGCTCTCTGCTTTCCATTTTTGATGTGTTGTATTCTTGTTTCCATTCATCTCCAGATTCTTACTGATTTCTCTTACAATTTGTTCTTTGACCCATTGATTCTTTAAGAGTGTGTTGTTTAACCTCCATATGTTTGTGGAAGTTCCAGTTCTTTGGTGGCTATTCATTTCTCACTTCATTCCATTGTGATTGGAGAATGTGCTTTGAATAATTTCAATCTTTTTAAAATTATTAAGACCCATTTCTGTGCCCCAGCACATGATCTATCCTAGCAAATGTTCCATGAGAACTTGAGAAAAATGTATATCCTCCATTTGGGGATGCAATTCTACATATGTCTATTAGGTCTAACTCATTTATCTTATTATTTAGGTTCACTATTTCTTACTGATCCTCCGTCTAGTTGTTCTGACTACTGAAGAGTAGTGTGCTGAAGTCTCCCATTATTAATTATTATTATTAATATTGCTCCATTCAGTTTGTCAGTATTTGCCTTATATACTTTGAAGCACCTAGATTGGGTGCATAAACATTTTTGATTGATATTTCTTCTTGGTGTATTGCCTCTTTTATTAATACAAAGTGTCCTTCATTGTCTTGTATAATATCTTTGAGTTTAAAGTCTATCTGATATTTGTATAGCTACCCCAGCTTTCTTTTGGTTACCACTTGTGTGGACTATCTTTTTCCATCCTTTTATTTTCAAGCTATTTGTATCATTGGGTGTAAAAGGAGTCTCTTGTAAACAGCATATAGATGCATCTTGTTTTTTAATCTATTCTGCCAGTCTGTATGTTTTTATTAGGGAGTTTAATCCACTAGCATTCAATAAGATTACTGTAGAACCTGTCCTGACTTCAAACATTTTATCCCTTGGCTTTTATTTGTCAGATCTAGTATTTTTCTGTTCTTACCCTTTCAATTACCATACTGACAATCAACATTTCTATACTCTCTGCCAAGTCTCTCTCTCCCATCTTTTTCTTTCAGCCACCAGAACTCCCTTTAGTATTTCTTGCACAGGCAGGCTCTCGTTAACAAGTTATCTCAGCATTTGTTTATCTGTGAAAATTGTAAACTCTCACTTTTGAAGAATTGCTTTGCTAGATAAAGATTTGTTGGCTGACAATTTTTCTCTTTCAGAATCTTAAATATATCATATCACTGCCTTTTCACCCCCATGGTGACCAATGAGTAGTCAGCACTTAGTCTTATGTAGCTTCCCTTGTATGTGGTGAATCTCTTTTCTCTTGCTCCTCTCAGGACTCTCTCCTTCTCTTCAGCATTCGACAGTCTGATTAGTATGTGTCCTGGAGTGGGTCTGAGACAGTTTGAAAGTATTATGTACCCCAGGAAAGGCATGTTTTCATCCTGATTCAATCTTGTGGAGGCAGTCATTTCTTTTAATCCTGATTCAATACTGTAGGTTGGAATCTTTTGATTTGATTATTTTCACAAAGATGTGATATACCCAGTTGTGGTTGTGACGTTGATTAGATGGAGATCTGACACAACTCATTCCTAGTGGTTCTTGATTAATTTACTGGAATCCTTTAAAAGAGCAAACATTTTTGAGAAAAGACAGAAGTCACAGAGCCAACAGAAATGGCAGAGCAGACAAACTTCAGAACAGAGCTGACACAGATGCTGACACTTGGAGAACAGAGACACAGATGTTTGGAGTTGCTTGGAGCCCAGCAGACATCGCCATGAGATGTTAAGCAGACACCGCCATGAGATGTTAAGCAAGACAGAACCTGGAGAGAGCCAAGGGAAGCCAAGAGATGAGAGCTATCCCCAGAGAAGCAAAGTGATGACACCCACAAGAACACAGGCTGAAGGTAACAGAGCCCAGGAGCAAGGGGCCAGCAGATGCCAGCCACGTGACTTCCCAGCTGACAGAGCTGTTCCAGATCCTTTTCATGTTCCAGAATTTTTTGAGTGAAGGTAACCTTGTTGGTGCCTTAATTTGGATATTTTTATAGGCTTAGAACTATAAACTTGTAATTTATTAAATTCCCTTTTTAAAAACTTCCAGTTCTGATATATTGCATTCCAGCAGCTTACTAACCAGAACAGGGTCTATTTAGATTGATTCTATTGGGAGTTCATTAGGCTTCTTCAGTGTTCATATTTATGTTTTTTATAAGGGTTAGGAAGTTTACCCCAATTGTCTCTTCTAATAATCTTACTAGCCCTTTACTTTTCTCTTCTCCTTCAGGGACCCCACTGATTCTTATATTTGTATGCTTCATGTTGTCCATCATTTCCCTGAGATCCAATTAAAACTTTTCCATCTTTTTCACCATGTTATTTTGTGCATTTGAATTCAGTTGATCTGTCCTCTAGTTTGCTTATTCTTTCCTTTGCCTCCTCAAATTTGATGTTGTATGACTCCAGTATATTATTAATTTAATCTACAGTAACTTTCATTTCCATCTGAGCTCCTATTTTTCTATTTATTCTTTCAAATTCTTCTTATGCTCTTCTAGCGTCTTCTTGATAGCATTTGTCTCTTTCTCCAACTCATTGAAGTTATTTAGGAGATTTGTTTGGATGTCTTTGATTAGTTGTTCCAAATTCTGGATCTCCTCTGGCTTTTTAATTTGAACATTTGACTTGGCCATATTTTCTTGCTTCTTCTTATGGTTTGTGATTTGTTGTTGGTTTCTTGTCATTTGATTATCTTGATGAGGTTATTTTGAAAGTTGGTTTCCTTCACTCATCTAATTTTTTTTTTTGCTTCAGTTTGCATTGAAGATCTCCTTTGATACTTTGTGTGTCAGTAATTCCAGGCCAAACCAAAGCCAGAACCTAATTTGGGTAGTGTAGCCTTTTCAGAAGTCTGTTGGAGGCTGAACAGAGAAGCAACTTACCCCACTGGGCAGGGTCCAGATCAAGTGAAAATCTAGTCAAGGCTGTAGGGCCCAGGGCTTACTGGAAATTGCCAGCTCTGCAAGTGGAGGATGAAGACCTCTCAGTCCCGCAACCTGTGTCTTTCCACAGAGGAGTCTGAGAATCACCAGACCCATTGCGCCAGGTGAAGACTTCAGCTTGTAGGTGCAATGGGTCTGGTGATTCCCAGACTCCTCTTTGGAAAGACACAGGTTCAACTTCCCCAGCTAGCCAGCCCAGGAGTGCTTGCTGGCCAGCAAGACTGCCTCAGGGTTGGGAGAAGGGCACCTGGAGTTGCAATGCAGCTGCCTCTCTGCCCCTCTGCTTGTATACAGAGTGAGTGCCCTGAGCTCCTTTGTAAATAGGGTCGAGGCAGTGGGACCTGGAGTGTCTCTCTCACTGGCCAATTCTCAGATGGCCTGTGCTCTTTGTCCTCCTCTCCTCCCAAGGGTAGGGCTTTCCAGACACCCACAAGTCCAGGTGCCCGCAGGGGCCTGCCTCAGGAATGGGGGTAGACACTGAGCACCACAGCAGGGTCTCTACATGTGGATAAAATAAGTACTGGCTCCCGGGGTTCTTGCATGGAACCTGCGGGAGTGAGAGGAATGCCTCCTCCACCTCTCCAAAGCAGAGGGTGCTGCTTTACGGCTGCTGATCCGGCCATTGCACTGCAGCAGCCCTTAGGGGTGGACACGTTTGTGTACACTCATCCCAGTTTCTCAGTCATAGTTTCTCTACTTTTCCATCCAAGTCTTCCATATAATGCAGAGGTCCTGCTCTGGTCACCTAGACTCCAGAACAGCTGCTTTGGTCATTTTCTGTGTGTTCTCTAGTTGTCTTATGATGACGGACTGAGTTCTGCCTACCCTATTCTGCTATCTTCCCAGAAGTAGCACATTTGGCATTTTTGAGGAATAGCATGGAAGGCAGCCTGGCTGAAGGAGAGTGGTATAAGTGATTGAAAACAATGTGAGACTACAGAGGTGGGCAGGGAGGCAGTGCTCCATCTAGGGCCATGACAGGGGCTTGGCTTTTTCCTTTCAGTGGGTGGGAAGCCATTGGAGCATAGGACTGCCAGGATCTGATTTAAGTGTTACAAAACTCACTCTGACTGCTCTGTTGAAAATTAACTATAGGTGGGCAAGGGCAGAAGTAGGAAGACCAGTTCAGAGGCCACAGCATTTGTTTGAAAAGAA
>PVIY010062317.1:0-10908 GCA_004026745.1 Myrmecophaga tridactyla | reverse complement strand
ATTTCTTAGAACATTTGCATCAATTCAGAAAAAGAAATAAAAAGAAAACAGAAAAAATCATACATACCATACCCCTTATCCCTCCCTTTCATTGATACTAGCATTTCAATCTACTAAATTTATTTAACATTTGTTTCCCCTATTATTTATTTTTAATCCATATGTTTTATTCATCTGTCCATAAGGTAGATCAGTGAAGCATCTGACACAAATTTTCACAATCACACAGTCACATTGCGAAAGCTATATCATTATACAATCATCTTCAAGAAACATGGCTACTAGAACACAGCTCTACATTTTCAGGCAATTCCCTCCAGCCTCTCTGTTACGCCTTAACTAAAAAGGTGATATATATTTAATGCATAAGAATAACCTCCAGGATAACCTCTCGATTCTGTTTGGAATCTCTCAGCCATTAATACTTTATTTTGTCTCATTTCGCTCTTCCCCTTTTTGGTCAAGAAGATTTTCTCAATCCTTTTGTGTTGAGTCCCACTTCATTCTAGGATTTCTGTCCCACATTGCCAGGAAGGTCCACACCCCTGGGAGTCATGTCCCACATAGAGAGCGAGAGGGCAGTGAGTCTGCTCATCGTGTTGGCTGAGAGGGAGAGGCCACATCTGAGCAACAAAAGAGGTTCTCTTGCGGGTGACTCTTAGGCCTAATTCTAAGTAGGCTTAGACTATCCTTTGTGGGGTTAAGTTTCATATGAACAAACCCCAAGATTGGAGGCTCAGCCTATTGCTTTGCTTCTCCCAATGCTGGTGAGAATAACAAGAATTCTCCACTTGGGGAAGTTGAATTTTCCCCCTTTCTCACCATTCCCCCTGAGGGGACTTTGCAAATACTTTTTTATTCACTGTTCAAATCACTCTGGGATTTATTGGGGCATCACTCTGAACAAACCTGCAAAATCTCATGCCCTGCCCAAGGTTCCATGTACTTATGGTGTTCAATTAAGCTGGCCACATAAGTAATATTAGGAAATGCACTGGTCAAAATATAAATTTTGTACCAAATAAACATTTTTTACTTTAGTCTCACACATAAGTTAAAGTTTTAAAACTTTAACTACCATCTATTTTCAACACCCTACATTACTGACATTCCTTTGTTCTTCCACATGCAAAAACATTTTTTAATTTGTACATTTAGTCACTATCATTATACACTTTAGGCATTCCTAGATTATACCATCTCAGTCTTTATCGTATCTCTTTCCTTCAGATTTCATTTATACCCCCACAGCTTCTCCCTCTATCATTCTCACATTCAGCTTCATTCAGTGTTCTAATGTTGTTGTATTACAGTTAGGTAGTATTGTGCTGTGCATTTCTGAATTTTTACAATCAGTCCCGTTACACAATCTGTATACCTTCAGTTCCAATTACCCAATATCTACCCTATTTCTATCTCCTGATGACCTCTTTCTCCAAGTTCATTCATTAATATTATTTCACATTAGTGAGACCATGCAGTATTTGTCCTTTTGTTTCTGGCTAATCTCATTTTTCACTCAGCATAACGTCCTTAAGCTCCATCTGTGTTGTTACATATTTCATAACTTTATTCTGTCTTACAGCTGCATAATAGTCCATCGTATGTATATACCACAGCTTCTTTAGCCACTCAACTGTTGGTGGACATTTGAGCTGTTTCCATCTCTTGGAAATTGTAAATAAATGCTGCTATAAACATTGGTGTGCAAATGTCCATTTGTGTCTTTGCCCTCATGTTCTCTGAGTAGATACCTAGCAATGGTATTGCCGGATCACACGGCAATTCTATACTTAGCTTCCTGAGGAACCGCCAAACTGCCTTCCACAGCAGTTGTACCATTTGACATTCCCACCAACAGTGGATAAGTGTGCCTCTTTCTCCACATCCTCTCCAGCACTTGTCGTTTTCTGTTTTATTGATAATGGCTGTTCTGGTGGGTGTACGATGATATCTCATTGTGGTTTTGATTTGCATTTCCCTAATAGCCAAGGAAGCTGAGCATCTTTTCATGTGCCTTTTGTCCATTTGTATTTCGTCTTCTGAGAAGTGTCTGTTCAAGTCTTTTGCCCATTTTGTAATTGGGTTGTCTATCTTTTTGTTGTTGAGTTGAACAATCTCTTTACATATTCTGGATAATAGACCTTTATCTGAGATATTGTTTCCATATATTGTCTCCCATTGTATAGGCTGTCTTTTCACGTTCTTGACAAAGTTTTTTGATGCACAAAAGTGTTTAATTTTGAGTAATTCCTGTTTCTTTCTTTCTTCAATGCTCGTGCTCTGGGTGTAAGGTCTAGGAAACCATCTCCTATTATAAGAGTTATAAGATATTTCCCTACATTTCCTTTTAACAGTTTTATGGTCTTAGATCTAATGTTTAGGTCTTTGATCCATTTTGAGTTAATTTTTGTATAGGGTGTGAGACATGGACCTCCTTCATTCTTTTGCATATGGATATCCAGTTCTCTAGGCACCATTTATTGAAGAGACTGTTCTGTCCCAGGTGAGTTAGCTTGACAGCCTCATCAATGATCAATTGTCCACAGATGAGAAGGTCTATATCTGAACACTCTATTCTATTCCATTGGTCAGTATATCTATCTTTATGTCAAAGTACCATGCTGTTTTGACCACTGTAGCTTCGTAATATGCCTTCAAGTCAGGTAGCGTGAGACCTCTGACTTCATTTTTCTTTCTCAGGATACTTTTAGCTATTCGGGGCACCCTGCCCTTCCAGATAAATTTGGTTATTGGTTTTTCTATTTCTGAAAAGTAAGTTTTGGGGATTTTAATTGGTATTGCATTGAATCTGTAAATCAATTTTGGTAGAATTGACATTTTAATTATATTCAGTCTTCCAATCCATGAATACGGTATGCCCTTCCATTTATTTAGGTCTTCTGTGATTTCTTTTAACAATTTCTTGTAATTTTCTTTGTATAGGTCTTTTGTCTCTTTAGTTAAATTAATTCCTAAATATTTTATTCTTTTGGCTGCAATTGTAAATGGAATTTTTTCCTTGTTTTCCCCCTCAGGGTGTTCATTTCTAGTATACAGAAATACTACACATTTTTGAGTGTTGATCTTGTAACTTGCCATTTTGCTGCACTAATTTATTAGCTCTAGTAGTATTGATGTGGATTTTTTGAGATTTTTGACATATAGCATCATATCATCTGCAACAGTGAGAGTTCTACATCTTCCTTTCCAATTCTGATGCCTTGTATTTATTTTTCTTGTCTAATTGCTCTGACTAGAATTCCAACACAATGTTGAATAACACTGGTGATAGTGGACATCTTGTCTTGCTCCTGATCTTAGGGGGAAAGTTTTCAGTTTTTCCCTACTGAGGATGATGTTAGCTGTAGGTTTTTCATATATTCCCTTTATCGTGTTGAGGAAGTTCCCTTCTATTCCTATCCTGTGAAGTGTTTTCAACAGGAAAGGATGTTGAATTTTGTCAAATACCTTTTCTACATCAATCAAGATGATCATGTGGCTTTTCTGCTTTGATTTGTGGATATAATGTAAATATTAACTGATTTTCTTATGTTGAAACATCCTTGCATGCATGGGATGAATCCTACTTGGTAACAATGTATAATTCTTTTAACGTGTTGCTGGATTGGATTTGCTAGAATTTTGTTGAGGATTTTTGCATCTGTATTCATTAGAGAGATTGATCTGTAGTTTTCTTTTTTGTAATTTCTTTGTCTGGCTTTGGTATGAGAGTGATGTTGGCTTCATAGAATGAGTTAGGTAGTTTTCCCTCCTCTTCAATTTTTTTGAAGAGTTTGAGCAAGATTGGTACTAATTTTTCCTTGAATGTTTGGTAGAATTCACATGTGAAGCCATCTGGTCCTGGACTTTTCTTTTTAGGTAGATTCTTAATGACTGATTCAATTTCTTTACTTGTGATTGGTTTGTTGAGGTCATCTATTTCTTCTCGAGTCAATGTTGGTTGTTCATGCCTTTCTAGGAAGTTGTCCATTTCATCTACATTGTTGAGTTTATTAGCATAAAGTTGTTCATAGTATCCTGTCATTACTTCCTTTATTTCTGTGGGGTCAGTGGTTATGTCTCCTCTTCCATTTCTCATTTTATTTATTTGCAGCCTCTCTCTTCTTCTTTTAGTCAACCTTGCTAAGGGTCCATCAATCTTACTGATTTTCTCATAGAACCAACTTCTCCTTTTGTTGATTTTATCAATTGTTTTCATGCTCTCAATTTCATTTATCTCTGCTCTAATCTTCATTATTTCTTTCCTTTTGCTTGCTTTGGGGTTAGTTTGCTGTTCTTTCTCTACTTATTCCAAGTGGGCAGTTAATTCCTCAATTTTTACTCTTTATTCTTTTTTGATATAGGCATTTAGGGAAATAAATTTCCCTCTTAGCACTGCCTTTGCTGCATCCCATAAGTTTTGCAATGTTGTGTTTTCATTTTCATTTGCCATCAGAGATATTTACTGATTTCTCTTGTAATGTCTTCCTTGACCCACTGGTTGTTTAAGAGTGTGTCGTTGAGCCTTCCATATATTTGTGGATTTTCTGGCCCTCTGCCTGTTATTGATTTCCAACTTCATTCCTTTATGATTTGAGAAAGTGTTTTGTATGATTTCAATCTCTTAAAATTTATTGAGACTTGCTTTGTGACCCAGCATATGGTCTATCCTTGAAAATGATCCATGAGCACTTGAGAAAAAGATATATCCTGTTGCTGTGGGGTGTAATGTTCTATAAATGTCTGTTAAGTCTAGCTCATTTATTGTATTATTCAAATTCTCTGTTTTTTTTTTTTTTAACTGATCCTCTGTTTAGATGTTCTGTCCATTGCTGAGGGTGGGGAATTGAAGTCTCGAACTATTATGGTAGATGTGTCTATTTCTCTTTTCAGTGTTTGCCTCATGTATTTTGGAGCACTCTGGCTTGGTGCATAAATATTTATGATTGTTATGTCTTCTTGTTGAATTGTTCCTTTTATTAATACATAGTGTCCTTCTCTGTCTCTTTTAACTGTTTTACATTTGAAGTCTAATTTGTTGGATATTAGTATAGCTACTCCCCTTTTCTGATTGTTATTTGCATGAAATATCTTTTCTCAACTTTTCACTTTCAATCTACATAATTATCCTTGCATCTAAGAAGTGTTTCCTGTAGACAGCATATAGATGGGTCCTGTTTTTAATCCAATCTGCCAGTCTATGTCTTTTGATTGGGAAGTTTAATCCATTAACATTTAGTGTTATTACTGTACGGGCAGTACTTTCTTCTACCATTTTGCCTTTTGGATTATGTATGTCATATCTAATTTTCCTTCTTTTTACCCTTCCTGATAGTCTTCATTTCTAACTCTTCTCTACACCTCTCTCTCCTATCTTTTCCTATCTGTCTCTAGTGCTCCCTTCAGTATTTCCTGCAGAGCCAGTCTCTAGGTCACAAATTCTTAGTGATTTTCAGCCTGAAAATGTTTTAATTTCTCCCTCATTTTTGAAGGATAATTTTGCTGGATATAGAATTCTTGGTTGGCAGTTTTTCTCTTTTAGTAATTTAAATATATCATCCCACTGTCTTCTTGCCTCCATGGTTTCTGCTGAGAAATCTACGTATAGCCTTATTGGGCTTCTCTTGTATGTGATGGGTTGCTTTTCTCGTACTACTTTCAAGATTCTCTCTTTTATGAATAATCGGGGGAACAAATGTTAAAATAAATTTAGAGTGAAATGCTGATGATCCGTGAGGGAGAGGGGTGGGGGGTAATGGTATGTATGAATTTTTTTCTGTTTTATTTCTTTTTCTGAATAGATGCAAATGTTCCAAGAAATGATCATCATGATGAATATGCAACTATGTGATGATATTGTGAATTACTGATTACATATGTAGAACATTGTGAATTACTGATTACATATGTAGAACGGAATGATCAAAAGTTACAAATGTTTGCATTTGTTTGGTGTTTTTTGATATTTAAAAAAAATTTAAAAATTAATAAAAAAAGATTCTCTCTTTTTCTTTGACATCTGACATTCTGTTAGTACATGCCTTGGAGTACTCTATTTGGATCAATTCTGTTTGGGGTACACTGCACTTCTTGGATCTGTAATTTTAAGTCTTTCATAAGAGTTGGGAATTTTCAGTGATAATTTCCTCCATTAGTTTTTCTCCTCCTTTTCCCTTCTCTTCTCCTTCTGAGACAGCCACAACACGTATATTCACGTGCTTCATGTTGTCAGTCAATTCCCTGAGTCCCTGCTCATATTTTCCCATTCTTTTCCCTATATTTTCTTTTGCTTTTCCGATATCAAATGTTTTGTCCTCCAGTTCACTGATCCTATCTTCTACCTCTTGAAATCTGACATTGTAGGTTTCCATTGCTTTTTTCATCTCTTCTACTGTGCCTTTCTTTCCCATAAGTTCATTCCTCGCCTTCTTTATATCCTCCCTCAATTCACTGATTTGATTTTTGATGAGGTTTTCCATGTTGGTTTGAACATTCTGAATTAATTGTTTCAACTTCTGTATCTCTTTTGAATTGCTGGTTTGTTCCTTTGACTTTGGGCCATACCTTCAATTTTTCTAGTATGATTCGTTATTTTTTGCTGGCATCTAGGCATTTAATTACCTTAATTAGTTTATTTTAGAGATTGTTTTCACTTTTTTCCCTAGGATTTTCTTGCTGGATGATTTTGTTGTCTATCTGTTCTTTGACATTCAGTTCAGCTTATTCTAGACCTCTAGCTTAGGTTTTGTTTAACAGATCAGAATTTTTCAGTTCTTGTTTTTTTGCTTCTTGCCCTGCCTGTATGGTGTCTTTTTCCTCCCTTAGGAGGGTCTAGTTAGGTGTTATAGGCCCCAGCCAAATTTTCCCAGACCATAGTGGCCTCCTGTTAGGAGTGAAGAGTCACTTTCATCAGTTTTTTCCCTGAGGGTAAGACCCAGCAGTTTGAAAGGCTTTCTTATGAAGCTACTGGGCTCTCCATTTTTCCTATCCTTCCCAGTATGTGGTGCGTGTCTGCCTGCGGGTCCCACCAGCATAAGGTTATGCAGTATCTTTACCTTCAGCAGACTGTCTCTGCTGGGGGCGTGGTTGAGAAAGAGGGTGTGTAGGCTGGCTTTAATCACTTCAGGTTTCCAGACTCTGGGGTCTGAACTCCTTGAGAGAGGGATTACACCTGAGCTGGGCCCCACCCCTCTGTTGGGAAAGGCACAGGTTCCAAACAAACACTCAAACAAGCTTAATTCTGCCTATGCCTGGGGCAGTGGCGCCCAACAAGCCTTGCAGCTGTATCCAAAGAGCAGTCAAGCTGTAGAAACACAACCACCAAAACAAATGAGAAAAATCCTTTTCAGAGCAACACCCCCATTCCTCAAGTTTGCCAATCACGACCTTAAATTGGTACATTGCTCTGTGTATCTCCAGGTCCTATGTGCCCCCTCCTTTCCTTCAGGGTCCAGACCTTTTCAAATCCAAAAAACCTCTGTGTGTTCCTGTTTTTTTTTTTTTCTTTTTCCATCAGTCCTGTCCCCTTTGTGCCAGGGTGAAACCCAGCAACCTCTGATTTTACTTGAGGTTCAGCTGATCTGGGGGCCTATTTAGTAGTCAGAATTTGTCAATTAATTACACAATTGGAGTTTGGTTGCACTCAGCCCCTGCTGCTGTTAAACTCTCCTTTCCCCTCTGGGAAGCAGCCTGTGGGGGAGGGGCACCAGCCATCACGGTTTGGGGAACTCACGGTTCTGTGGGGCTTGCAGCTGGTCTAGCTGGTCCAGACTGGTATACACTTTGTGTCCGGCCACTGATGTGGCCCCAGCAGTTGTGCTGTACTGTTCCTGGCTATTTACTAGCTGCTCTGGAGCACAGACTAAATCCCACACTTCACTAAGCCACCATCTTGGCCCTGTCCACCACAGATATGATGAGTGAGCATCTTGAAGACAGAATATAATCTCTATCTTATTTTTTTAAGATCCTTATTTCAGCTTGAGAATCATAACCAATAGCTATCAGAAAAAAAATCAGCAAAATTCATCTACTTTCCTTTTCAAGACGGTTTGAAGAAGAAATACAAGAGGGAAGGTACTTGATATATTACTTATAAACCAAGAAAACATGCTAAAGGCAAAAATGGCTACGACTGCTGTGGATTCTGTCTGTTCACATACCACTACCTTTCTTAAGTCCAAATCTAAAACCATCAGTGTTCACAACCACAAGATTTTATTTGTCAGTAAACAAGTTATAGAATCTAGGAAGACTGCCAAAAATGTAGCAATCTACAAATTCCAGTTAATAAAAATAATTCAACAACTTTAATATATGAAAGTATCTTATATGTGAAAAATCACATTAATCAAATATAACGGAAAAATATCACACTTCATAGAAAACGTCATAGAAACTACAGAAAATCAATAGGCAAATATCTACATTTGAACTTGCAGGGTTTGGGAGCTACTTTAGTGGAATTTTAGAATTCTTTCGTCAAGGTCAAAGACTTTTCAGCTTCATTAAAAAACTCATTAGCAAGTACTCTCATGCCTCTCCCAAGACCAATGGAGCCATCATTTTAATCTATATATCACTTTCATTTTCCTGCTCATAACAGTCCATCTTTGTGGACCACAGCTTGCAGACATCTGACCCACTGCTGAAAGTCTGTCTGAGATGCTAATTCCTCCATGAAGACCACTGTAACCTCTCCCTTCTCATTCATTCAATGCCAGTTTTGGGTGCTAGGCATACAACAGGTGAGAAAACAAAGTACCTACTGTCAGGAAGTTTAAAGTCTAGTGAGATCTGATAGCCTAAAGCTATTTGTACCACTTGCATTCATAGAAACACATGACTGGAAGGGAGCTATTTGCACACATATTTGACTTGATGATTAAATGTGATAAGATGAATATAAAGCCTGCATAAAACCAAAGCCAAAAAAATGATGGTCCTTACTTTCACATGCTCTTAGATTATAGCTACTTTCATGTAAGTGTTAGCACTACTTCCACTTTTTAAGTTTCATGACAGCAAGGATCCACTAATAATAGCATTTATTAAGCACATATTAAATGCCAAGATACCATGCTATGCGTGTGATGTGCATTTTTTTCCATTTAATCTTACCAACAACTGAATGAGATAGGGTTATTAGACCCAATATACAAACTCATTTTACATAGGGGGAAACTAAGAATTGGAGAATGAGAAAGTTGTCAAGGGTCACACAGCTAATAAGTGGTGACATAAGTATTTAAACACCTTTCATCATTCATTCAACAAATATTAATTTCCTTCTATGTATTTAGCAATTTGATAAACATGTCACAGACCCAAAGATGAAGAAAAAAGGCTTTAAATCTATGCTTATGGAATTCACTATCTAGCAGGGAAGACAAAAGTTTAAAACAGCAAAAGTAACACAAAGAAGTACAGGGTACAATAAGAGCTTTTACCTGGTTGTGAGGAGAGGAATAATCAAAGAAGCCTTCTTGGAACTTCAGTTCTGCAACCAGTTGTTTTCTGACAGCTAGAGGCTTAAAATAACTACACTCTGAAGCACTCATTTCATTTCTTTGGTAAAGAGGGCACTTATAATTATTTGCTATACAGAATATAAAATAAAAGTGGCAAATTATTAATATCAGGTTTTTATCCATAACTGTTCTTTTCACATCTAAGTCAAAGTTTTTAAAAGTGTAAAATGCAAACTCTTGGAGGTCTCTAAGACCCTTTCAGGGGCTCCACGAGATATACCTACTTTCACATTAATACTAAGATGTTCTTTACCTTTTCCATTGTGTTGACACCTGTACCAATGGTACAAAAGCAATGGTGGATAAAATTGTTTGTGTCTTAGCATGAATCAAGGTAGCAGTGCCCAAATAAGAGAAGTCATTATATTCTTCACTGGTAAAACTCATGCTTTTTTTTTTTTTTTTAAAGAAAAGGAAGGACAAGAGGAAAGAAGAAGGAGAAAGGAAGAAGAGGTAGGGGGAGCCAGTTTCATCGAACAATTTCCTTGATAAAGAAGGAAAACATACTAATTTTATTAAATTTGGTATTTGGCTATGGGTCTTTTTATATTATATGATGAAATGAAATGTATAAAAAAAGCACTGCTTCTAATTATGGGGTATGATGGTTGTTCTGAGAAGTACTAGTGACTGAGTTTCAAGCTAAAATAGCCAATTTCTTTTTGTAGCAACACCATTTTTACTTGAAGGAAGTACTTTGGTAGATGGCAGACAGTTTTTTTTCAAAAATGAATGAAGTGATCCCTGGCCATTAGACAAATGCAAATCAAAACCACAATGTGTTATCATCTCACACCAACCAGAATGGCCATTATCAACAAAACAGAAAATGACAAGTGCTGGAGAGGATGTGGAGAAAGAGGCACACTTATTCACTGTTGGTGAGAATGTCAAATGGTGCAACCACTGTGGAAGGCAGTTTGGTGGTTCCTCAAAAAGCTGAATATAGAATTGCCATATGACCCAGCAATACCATTGCTAGGTATCTACTCTGAGGACATAAGGGCAAAGACACAAACGGACATTTGCACACCAACGTTTATAGCAGCATTATTTACAATTGCCAGGAGATGAAAACAGCCAAAATGTCCATCAACAGACTAGTGGCTAAATAAACTGTGGTATATACATACAATAGAATATTATGCAGCTTTAAGAGAGAATAAACTTATGAAATATGTAACAACATGGATGGACCTTGAGAACATTATGCTGAGTGAGACTAGCCAAAAACTAAAGGACAAATACTGTATGGTCTCATTGATATGAACTGACATTAGTGAATAAACTTGGAATATTTTGTTTGTAACAGAGACCATCAGGAGATAGAAATAGGGTAAGATATTGGGTAATTGGAGCTGAAGGGATACAGACT
>PVIY010062316.1:0-10908 GCA_004026745.1 Myrmecophaga tridactyla | reverse complement strand
TATATAAAACAGCTCAGCTGATTTGAAAGTAATTGACAATATGTATCAGGAGTCATAAACTTATCCATGTCCTTAATCCTAGTAATACCAGTTTGGAATATTTAGGAAATAATCTCAAACATTAAAAAGGTACGTAAATGAGGCAGTGCAACAGTGGCTCAATGGCAGAATTCTCACCTGCCATGACCCAGGTTCAATTATTGGACCACACCCAAGCACCCCTTCCCCGCAAAAAAAGTACATAAATGAAGTTTTTCATCACAAATTGATTTATAATAGCAAAAAAAAAAAAAGGAATGCTGAAAAAACTGTTAAGTAACTTAGAATATATTCACAGGATGGAAAATTGTGCAATCATTAAAATCTTTTGGTTACAAAGACTATGCAGCAGAACTTAAAAAGTTATAATCTGTGTGAATAAAGTCAACAATAGTCATTGTCTAAAAATATGAATTAAAAAAATAAACCCAATTTAAAAAGTAATTGTGTGAGGGTGGTGGTGTTGTTAGGTTATGATTCATTTTCCCCCTTTAGTTTTAAACCATGAATTGTTTAAGGCTATAATGTTTTAAGCTGTCTAACAAGGGCCTATTGGGGTCTAGGAATAGAGAGAGGCATGGATTGAAAGGTGAGGAGCAGGTGAAATGGATAGTATTTGGCACGTGAATTAAGCGTGGACCATGGAAGAGGAAGTCATTAACGGTCCTCAGGGACCTCCAGCCTGGGCAACTGGGAAGACCAATTCCATGATCAAAAATAGCGAATACAGGAGGGCAACAAGCATGGAAGGGCTGGGCATTCATTCCTTTTCTGTTATGGTTTGAATTGTGTCAACCAAACTGATATACTGAAGTCCTAAACCCTGGTACCTTCTAATGTGACTTTCTCTGGAAAGAGGGCTGTTGGAGATGTAATTAGTTAAGATGAGTTCATACTGCAGTAGGGTGGATCTTTAATCCACTATGACTGGGGTCCTTATAAGAAAGAATGAAGAGACGGACACAGAGAGGAGAACAACATGTGACAGTGGAGGCAGAGATATGAGTTGTGCAGGCACAAGCCAAGGAATACTGTGGTAGGTTAAATTATGTTCACCCCCTCCTCCAAGAAAACAGAACAAAACAAGACAAGATATCTTCTTAACCTTAGTCCATTCTTGTGGGTGTGAAGCCATGGTAAATAGGACCTTTTGAAGATGTTAGCTATAGTTACGGTATGGCCCAGCTGAATGAGGTTGGGCTTTAATCCTATTATTAGAGACTTTATGGGGAGATAGCCATGGAGACGAGCTGGGGGTCAGCAGAAACCAGAAAAGAAAGGAGAGGACATCCAAGGTACCCAAGGATTGGCGGAACCAGCCCCAGAATGCTATAATTTTCAGAGAGAAAACATAGCCTTGCTGGTGCCCCGATTTTGAACTTCTCCTAGCCTCCAAACTGTGGGCCAGTACTCATCGTTTAAACCAACCCGTTGTGTGGTATTTGGGATAGCAGCCAGGAATCCAGGACAGATACTCAGAACTGATAGTAACAGACAGAAACTAGGAAGAGGCAGGGAAGGATCTTTCCTTAGAGCTTTCAAAGAGAGTACGGTCCTGCTCTATATACCTTGGTTTGGAACTAGTAGCCTCCAGAAATGTGAGAGAATTCATTTTTGTTGTGTTAAGCCACTTAGTTTGGGGTACTTTGTTTTGGCAGCCCTTGGAAACTAATACAATTTCAAACAAGTTCAGTCGGAAGGACTGGTTGGACTTCCAGATGCAGCAGACCATTTGAAATGGGAGAAGCTAGAGAGAGAGTGTGTTAGTTAGATTCAGTTGTCAACTTGGCCAGGTGAGCATACCTAGTCTCGTTGCTGCGGACATAAGCCAATGGTACGTGAACCTCATCTGTTGCTAATTACATCTGCAGTTGGCTAGGAGGCGTGTCTGCTGCAATGAGTGACGTTTGACTTAATTGGCTGGTGCTTAAATGAGAGAGCTCAACGTAGCACAGCCTAAGCAGCTCGGCATTCCTCATCTCAGCACTCGCAGCTCAGCCCAGGCCTTTGGAGATGGAGAAAGAAGTCACCCTGGGGAAAGTTGTTGGAACCCAGGGGCCTGGAAAGAAGACCAGCAGAGACCATCCTGTGCCTTCCACGTAAGAAAGAACCTCAGTGGAAAGTTAGCTGCCTTTCCTCTGAAGAACCAACAAAATACACCCCCTTTTATTAAAAGCCAATCCGTCTCTGGTGTGTTGCATTCCGGCAGCTAGCAAACTAGAACAGAGAGCCTGCAGCTCATTCCCATTAAAGCAAGCTGCTGAATTCCTGAACTGGGATGTGGCTACCAAGGAAGAGTGAGTGGAGAGCAGAGGACAGAACCTTGGGAAACACTTCAGTTATGGGCAGAAATAACGACAAAGAGGGATGGTGCAACAAGTACAAGAGTCACAGGATATAGAGTTGAGGAACTGGGTCCAAGCCCCAGCTTCAACACTCAAACAAGTGAGTAGCTGTTTATGCTGTTGGTCCCCAGTGAACGTGCTTTCCTTCCCCTTGAACCTGGCCTAAGCCCATGATTTGCCTTCACCAACAGACTTTGGTAGAAGTGGTTCTATGCCAGTTCTGGAGACAAACCTTAAGAAGGCTCTGTTCTTTGGGGAGCCCCAAGACTTTGCCCTGGTGAGAAGTCCATTCACCCTGCCCATAGAGAGAGGGAGAGGCCCTGAAACTATACATGGAGAGAGATAGAGACCCAGCCATCCAAGTTGAGCCAGCTGAGTCCAGCCTTTCGGCTGTCCCCAGCAAGGTGCCAGACATGTGAATGGACCCTCCAAGACATTTCATCCTTGTCCACCAACTGACTGTTGCTTCATGGGAAATCCCAAGTGAGGTCGGCATAAGAACTGTCCTGCTGAGCCCCAGTCCACCCACAGAATTGTCTTAACTAGCAGTGTGGTTGTTGTTTCAAACCTCTAAGTATGGGATGATTTGTTGTTCAGCACGAGATAACTAACACCATAAGTTATTAATGAAGTAACTTACCCTACCCTCAGCGTCCTGGCCTGCAAAACTGAGCAATAATATTCTAATAATAGATTTGCCATGAGGTTAAAATGAGGCAAATGTGTTTAGCATTTCTGAAATTTTCCACTAAAACACTCTGGTTAGCAGAGGACAGTGGATGACGTACCTCTGGATTCTGGGGAACATGGCTTAAAGCAACCCTCTGAAAAAAATTATGTGCTATTTCTTAGAAGTCTTGAAGTTTAATGTTAAACATTATAGCCAGTTCTGCATCCTCCATGAAGTACCTTTGTCATTATATTTTTAAATGTATTTTTTTCCAGTTAGATGCATTCTGGTTTTCCTGTCTTCACATCCTCCTACTGTACCATGGTGATGCCCCAGGGATGTGAATACTGGTTTGAGAGATAGGTGCATGTAACCTGTAAACATGCAACAGAGGAGAACCATTAGTAAGAGGAACCAGACACACTGTGGGATCAACAATTACATCCTGACCAAAAGGGGGAAAAGAAGTGTAATTAATAAAGTGTCGGTGGCAGAGAGAGTTCAAATAGAGTCGAGAGGCTGCTCTGGAGGTTGCTCTTATGCAAGCTTCAGGTAGACCTTGCTACCTATCATAACCTGCCAACCCCTAACCAGGACCATTTGAGCCAATCCTAAAGAACACCTGGGGCAATATATAAGATTCCACAAGGGTTCCAGGCACTAGAGTAACTTTCCAGAAACCTACAACCTCCAGATAGGTTCCTCGTCCAGATAAGTTCTGAAACCTCACCCAGCCTCTCCAGTATATCAGATAGTTCCATCTCCCATCCCCATACTAGTGACAGACTCTTCCAGTGGCAAAAATTTGGAGTTGCTATGGCCCAAACAACCCTGGGGAGAGGTATGAAAAGATCAAAGGTGAAGATGGAGTTATACATAGAGGATAGGACTTAACAAATGAGTGTGACTGCTGAATCATTAAATTGATATCTCTTTTGGTCTTTGGTGTTTTAGAGCACCCGAAGTTGTGAAATTGTAACCCATGTCAAAGTCTGAAATATGTTCTACAACTAATTGTGGTGCTGTGCTTTGAAATTTATAGCTTTTTTTGTATATGTGTTATTGCTCACCAAAAAGAAGGGAAAAAAAGTCAATTGTGATGATAAAAAAGTATTTAAGCCCTCTAGCCTCCTATATTCTGGAGCAGCTAGAAGGAAAAATATGAGAGGATCACATGGTAGCCCATGGCAAACTCTGGGGTCTGTCCTGTAACCACTTTCTGAAGAGTGCTTTGAAAACAACTGCTTTTTATTTCTTTGCTTTGTATGTATGTTATACTAGACAATAAAAAAGTTAAAAATAAATAAAAGTATAAAATAAAGCATGAAAGAATCAGTAAATTTTATTCTTTAGTATATAAAAAAAGAGGAGCCCGACAAGGAGTGGTCAACAGAGGCAGAAGAGAACCAAGAAATTTCAAGGTCTTGGATGCTGAGGAAGGTTTGTTTAAAAGTCTAATGCTGCAAAAAGGCCATTAGATTTGGTGATCGATAAGTCACTGATCTTCAAGAGAATTATTTCCGTAGTGAGAAGTCAGGAGTCAGGGGTACAATGAAAGTGGACAGGGTATTGGGAGGAAAAGGAGGGCAACTGATAAGAGGATTAATTTGAGGAAGAAGTATGGACATAGAGAGGGATTTTGCTTTGTTAGGTTTTGTTTTAGAGCAGAATAGTACTGCACGTGGTTTTTTAATGATGGAGAGAAAAACAATGGAGAGAAAGAAAACTTGAAGTATAAAAGAGAGAGGGCTAATAAAACAAGAAGATTCAAGAAGAAGCAAGAGGCCTAGGATAGCTAATTCCAGTAGAAGAGTTAGCCTCAGAAAAGAGAGTGAAAGAACCAACTCCGTAATGGGAAGGAAGAGACAAAGGGTCAGGAAAGATGCAGAGATTTGTAGAGGTGGAAGGGGAAGGGATGACCGTTCATGTCATAGCGCTCGCTCCATTCGGGCACCAGGCCACATTCAGAGAAAGAAAGACTGAAGGGGAAAAGACTAACAGTGGAGGAACAATAGAGAGAATCAGTTGGAGGTAAGTAAAAATCCAAGCAGTGGTGGGAGCCTGATGTAGGATGTAGAATATAAATTTTGTGGCATCAATCATTGATCTCATTCAATGACTTTCTAAGATATCCCAATAGACTATGAGGGAGAGATGGAAAGAGATGGGAGGGGGAGAAGAAGGAGAAGGAGGAGGTGGAAGGGGGATGAGGGAAAGGGGAGGAGGAAGAAGAGGAAGAAGTAAAGAAGGAGGAGAAGAAGGGGAGAGGAGGGGTAGAGAGAGAGAATAATGGGTGTTTCCTAGCAGGAGTTATTGAAAAAACAGGTATAAGGAGGAAGTGTCAGAGAGGGGATTCCTGTGCTACCTGAGCATCCCTGACCAGGAGGAATGTGGTCCAGGTTGGGTAAAGAGCCAAGTGAGAGCAAAAGTTGGACCAGAGGCTTGTGAATGGAGTTCTGGGTTGATTGCTCTCAGCAGGAGGGAGGGGGTAGGAAGTGTTAACTACAGGCAGAAGCACTTCATGTTTTCAGGTCTTAAATTTTGAGCAATTGCCAGTAATGATGAAGTCCAAAGTGTAACTGTAATTGTGAATGCTGAAGTGAAGAGGACAATGTATGGTTTCAGGAAACTAAAGACTTAGTGGGTTTACAGTGTTGTCTTGTAGTTGGTGTCATGGTCTTTCTAATGCGTTAACTTGGCTAGCTTATAGTTTCCAGTTATTCAATCAAACATTAACCAAGATGTTGCTATGAAGGTATTTTGTAGATATGATCAAAGCCCGTAATCAACTGAGTTTAAGTGAATGACATTACTCTAGACAATCTGAGTGAATCTGAGTCAATCCGTTGAAAGGCCTTAGGAGCAAAGCTGAGGCTCCTTTGCAGAAGAAATTCTACCTGTGGACTGCCAGTGCCTGAGAGTTCCAGTCCACCTTTCCTGATGGCCTGCCCTACAGATTTTGGAATTGCCTAGCCAAACCCCATAACCACATAAGCCAATTCCTTCCAAGAAATCCCTTAATATATTCTCTCCTAGTGGTTATGCTTCCCTGGCTGAATCTTGACTGATAGAGATGATAAGGCTGGGCTAGGCAGAAAGATTGCAAGTTTCTACCTTCTTTTGCTTGCGGTGTGATTTTGGCATTTCTTTGTAATAAACCAGTAGAAAGATAGTAATAATTCAGATTTGAGATGGAAGGAATAAGGATGGATAGATAAATAGTTGGATAAGTGAAAGAGTGGGCAAATGAGTGAGTATGCGAGTAAGTGGCTTCATATTTTCTCTCTTGAATGTAGAAAGAAAAATTCCTGCTAACTAACTAGTCTTGAGTGGGTGAGATAAATGCTAAGGAATGCTTTTGAAACCTAGAATCCTTGGCAAATATAAAATAGTTGTTTTCTATTTTAACTACGGAAAATTTTTTCAGTTAGTGTTTTGTCAACAGTCACCATGGGCTGCTCTCGACATTAAAGCATCTAACAATAAGCAAGATGTGAAGGCCTGCTCTTGGGGAGATGTTGGTCTTGGTTTTGTAGATATGAGAATGGTGGATTTGTTTCAGAACTTGTGATGCGATAAGAGGAACAAGAGTCATTTCTACTCCTCTCCCTGTTCCTTCTCCCTCTTCCACTTGGCTAGCTTATAGTCTCCAGTTATTCAATCAAACATTAACCAAGATGTTGCTATGATGATTTTTGTAGATGTGATTAAAGTCCATAACCAGCTGATTTTAAGTGAGTGAGGGGAAATGAAATAGAATTATATTTAGTTCAGCAAATGTTTCCTGAGTGGCTCCTGCAAGCAGGTAAACCTGAGAGGCAATGGAAGGACTTGAAAAACCTCACAGAGAAGATGAAAATTGCTCCCCTGCGTTCTACCATCCAAACTCTGCTGTGATCGTTGCCTTTAGGAAAGTTAAGGAAGATTTTAAATTTATGATTCAAAACTGTACTCCGCACTGGGTGACAGGTGTATCATGTCAGATGAGGAAAGCAAATACGAGAGAAAAAAGTCCATGTTGTATGTTGACTCCTGTCCCAGAGCCCCACATCCCTGTGGAACCTCCTCTGTGAGGATGTGGGATGATTTTCCAATGTAAAGATAAGAGGGAGCCCTACTCCTCTCTGATAACTGTCCACTGCTGGTGTTCCCATTTATCTGGGAAGACTGGCTACCTGCAGGATGATGCGATGGGCAAGGGGCTATGGAGCTCCCTGGAAGAGAGCTTGTCTTAAGGGAACACAAGGAGCCAGGCTTGCCGAATAGACCCCGTAGCAGAGCCTTTGTTGTCAGAGTGATGCAGTGACTCTAAAGACAAGGTATTATCTGTTGCTGGATTCTGATATCCCCTGGAACCTAAGCAGAGGGAATGGTTGATAAGAACAATAACAACAACAACAAAAAAAAAACAAACAACAACAAAATGCTGTTCTGCTAAAGACTAGAAATATTGGGATATCAAATTGGGGCTTTAACAAGTACTATTGAGAGGGGAGGGGACAATTCTTTCTTACTTTGCCATAAACCACCAAGCAGCTTTGGCACCCTGGAGGGTCAGGGTATTGGTGGTGGTGGAGTGGAGTGGCACAACAGAGTCTGGTGGGGTGGCAGCTCTGGGTAGAGCAATTATAGTGCCCAGCAGAAAGGAATGCGTGCACAGGAGACATTCCTGAGGACTTCTAAAAGTGTTTGGAGGCTGTTTGCTGGGAAGTGGACAAGAGCCAATGCCATGCTGGATATCACTGATATTGCCACTTGAGTTGTACCCACTGGTGGGTAGGGGTGAGGAAGGTTGGGTTACATAAGACCTTGCTTGTGTCTGGTGATAGAACCTTCTGCCAAGTAAAGCTCAGAGTACCATGCAAAGATTCAAAGCATCAGTTTGTCCACTGTAATTTTCCTGCTCAAAAATTTAGTGAATCCTGTCCTATTTACTAGTGAATATGGTTCAGTTAAGTGGCAGCCTGTTGTGTATATAATTCTTAGTGTAAAATTATCTTTTTGACCAGGGATATTGAGCCACAGCCAGTTCCTAAGATTCTTCTGCTACTGGGGATTATATTCAGGTGTCCTTAAATGCCCCTCCAGGTACTGTCTCCTCTCTTCCAAATAGGAATCCCATTGCCTGCTGTCCTATGGCCATCAGGAAACTGGGCTGGGTTAGAGTCACGTATGTTGTATAATTCTGTCTGCTCTTAAATGACCATTGGCCAATTGTACAGCCCCTTTCTTAGACGTTCTTGAAACTGCATTCCCATCATGATGTAGTCATCCCCATTCTCTGTTGGATCCTAAACTTCCCTAGTTTTAACTGTAAGTGGGACGGTTTGCCTCCTGGAGCTTCTTCCTGATGTATGGTCAAAATGTAATGCTTTGTTCACACCTTCCCCTCAGCAGCTTATGAATTCTAAAAATATGCATTTGATTTATTTTTTCAATCACGTTTTGAGATTGATTGTTCCTGGATGTGTGCCATTAGACGAAAGTGATGGGATCAATAAAACTTGAAACTAACAAGAGAAGCCAGTTTCTTGCTTTTGTTATACTTGTAATAATAGAGTCCATTGGGTAGCACTTTGCTCTGTGAAGACTGGTGAGTCAATACTGCCCTTCTGATCTGGATAATAGCAATCCTTGGCATTAAATAAATAATGCCCATGTATGGGTGGGAGGGGGCATGGCTGCCAAACTTGGGTAAGACTGACTCATGCCTTTCAGGTTGACACCTTTCCCTGTTCCAACATTTTCTTCTCTTGTGCATAAAAAATTATCTGAAAATGGCAACAAATTTCCCATCTGACCTTTACAGCTGATGGTTTAAAATTATTTTTGACTGCTTGCTGAAAAAAATATATATTGCAGAGGAGAATCATTGGGACATTAACTCCTCTTTTGATCAACTTTAGGAACGTTCCATCCTTGGTGTATGTGAGTGTGCACTTCTGAAGAAACACAAGTACGCTTTGCTGCTTACCAGAAGCTAAAGGCTGCTCTTGCTGGTCCTAATGTCTAGTCCCTAGACCCTCAGACTCAGAATTTTCCCTGCAAGGAAAATGCCTGGGACAGACTTTCTCTGAGAATTTCTTTCCACAATGGTGTAAAATGTTCCTTTATGAAGGGCAGAGGTCGAAGAAGCAGCGTAAGGTCATCTGAAGACCCCCTGAAGGAAATCTACAGTCACTTTTGCTGCTGTGAGCTTGTGGGAATTTTCTGGCCCTGCTGTGTAACTTGTCCTCCATCCATCCCTCCAGGGACCAGTTGTCTGTTGGCTCTAGGGGAGCAGGGCAGTGTGGAAACAACTGAAATGGTGATACATATTCAACAGGAAAGGAGCCCTTTCGAGGTAAGGCCTTTGAAGTGATGGCAGGTTTTGGGACACCGGAGGGGATGACATCGGTGTGATGGCCAGAAGCCACTGAAACTAGAACTTTCTTATTGACTCTGACATACTTAAGACCTAATTAATGTATTGGGTTCCCAGTTGAAAGATTGTGATGACTTCTCTTCGGCTCATATAGAAAAAGAGTCTGTCACTAATGGTCTCCTGTAAAAAAGGATATTTCTGGGGGAAAGGTCATAACTGGCCAGACCAGTGTTTATATAAAGTAATAAATGCCCAGCATGGATCTTGGTTTGTAGAGAAGCAAGAAATTCTAACTGTGCTCTTTCCAGTAGGAGCTAAAAGGTCTAAGAGTCTTCAGGACTCTCATGTACATGAAAATGTTAAAGTTGAAAAAATAAATTGTGGTTTCTTTTATTGCTATTTACAGAGGAGAATACTGTCATCAAGAAACATATCTGCTAATCTGCTTTGGCCAAATTCTCCTAAGAGATGGTGATTAATAGAAGGAATGGATGGAAAGTTAGTATACACAAATAGCTATTCAGAAATGGGGGTAAAATGCTAATGTGGCGACCTTTAAATCTTCATGTTTCTTTATTTCTCTGAACACTAATTAATGGATGTGTTCAGCACCAGGAGGGATTTGCATCTAAGGCCATCTCCCTGATGGGTGGTATTCTGAGCATTTTTGGAACTCGGTCTCAGAGAAGTGCTGACCTGAGCTTCTCAAGACTTCCATTCTTGCCGCTGCATTGTAGCTTTTCTCCTGAGAGACAGAGAGAGAAAAAAGCCATCGTCCAGGAGCTAATTAGCGTGGCTGTTCAGTCTCTACAGCTAGCCAGGTAATGAGCTTCAAAGGTAAGAGGAAATGGGGGAGGTTCACAGCATAGCATGTTTATTGAGTGCTGTCCCCTGGACAACAGAGCCGCTGCTGCTTGTTAAGGAGATCGAAATTATTGCTTGACACAGAGCTCACGGATCCTAGGAAGAAGCAGTGTGGTCACTGGGGCCTTCCTTGAAGCAAAGGGCAAAGGTAAATTTGTAATTCAGCTCTTCAGCTCATCACTTTAGAGTGATGCCAAGGGATGCTTTCTGGAAAACACTGCTTTCGTGCAGGAAGAGCAATGGACTAAAAGTGTGTGCTGAGTCTGGGCTGGGGATTCTTATCATTTGAGAGGAAGAAAAAACATCTTGGATTGAAGTAAAATGAATTGGTATTGTTAGGGAGGAAACTTTGGGATTAATTTTTATTAGGTGAACTTTTAACCTGGCAGAGCCCTTCTATAATGGGACTGTAAAGCAGTGAACGTTCTAGCAGAGGTTGAATGGTTATCTGTGCCTCTATGTTTTCAGTTTTCCTCATCTGTAAAATGGGGATCATAATACTACCTACCCCATAAAGTTAGTATGAGGATTAAATAAATTGATATTATAAAGCAGACAGTAAATTCCACATAAGTATTAATCATTACTATTTAGCTATAAAGGATGTGCTAGAGGGTCTGGGTAGG
>PVIY010062315.1:0-10905 GCA_004026745.1 Myrmecophaga tridactyla | reverse complement strand
TTCACTTCTTTTATCTAGGGTTTTCTTGCTGGATGAATTTGTTTTTCTTATCCTGCCCTGTGTGTGGCGCTTGTCTGACTGCAGGTCCCACCAGCATAAGATGATGCGGTACCTTTAACTTTGGCTGGGGGCGTGGTGGAGACAGAGGAGAGGTTGTAGGCTGGTTTTAATGGCTTCAAATTACCAAGCCCTGGTGTCTAAATTCCTTGAGGGAGGGATTCCACCTGAGTTGGGCTTCACCCCTCCCCTGGGGAAGGCACAGGCTCCAGACAAGCCCCCAAACGAGCTCTCTTCTGCCTATGCCTGGGGCAGTTGCAGCTTGAAAAGTCCTGCCGCTGTATCCAGAGGCAGTCAAGCCTTTGTAGATACATAGCCACAAAAACCTCTGTTTCCTTCTCTTTTTTTCCCTCTTTTTCTGTCAGTCCTGCCCCCCTTGGTGCTGGGGCAAAAATGAGCAACCTCCACTTTGATCAGGTTCACCTAAGCTGGGGGTCTATTTTTAGTAGTCAGAATTTGTTAATTAGTTCCACAATTGGCGTTTGATTGTGCCTAGTCCCTGTTGCTGGTAAAGTCCTTTCCTTTCCCCTCTGGGAAGCGGCCTGTGGGGAAGGGGCGCTGGCTACTGCAGCTTTGGGAACTCACGGTTCTGGGGGGGCTTGCAGCCGGTCCAGTTTGTCCATCCTGGGGTACGCTGTGTGTCCGGTCACTGACGTGGCCCCAGGAGCTGTTCTGTACTGTTTCTGGTTATTTAGTATGTTCTGGAGGACGAACTAAAACGTGCATGTTGTTAAGCTGCCATCTTGACCCTAAACAGTTTTTAAAACTAATATTTAAAAGCCTGAGCATAAACCACCTGGGAAGTTAGGGTTGAGATTGCCTTGGATTGTCTGTGTGTGGGTATTATGTGGCAGGTAGGTTTTTTTTTTTTAATAGAAAAGTCTGACGTATATGCTGGTGGAATGAGCTAATAGTTATTACTCAGAAAATACTTATTAACCCCCATCCGTCTACCTGACGCAGTCCTAGGTCTTAGGAATACAGTGGTGAACAAGAGCAACTCGTTGAACTGACGTTTTAGTGGGGAAAGCTTTTTTTAACTCTTCACAGGCCCTCTAGGTAATTCTGTCTACTAAGAACCACTGATAGATAAAGGCAGAAAAACCTAGATGAGGTAGCATTTACAAAATATAGCAGTAGAGAGAGAAAGCTTGAAGTTATAGAAAAGAGAGGAAATAACCAATGAAGCAAGGTGTGAAATGCATGATACGATTCTTTCCCTAGAGATGCTCGTCTGGAGAAAGAAGTGTGCGCATACAGAGTGGTCAGCATGGTGTGCTAAGGCTCCTGGAGAGTATAAAGTAGTATGGAAGCTGCAGGTTAAGGAATGAATTCTCCTTGGTGGGGAGGGGTTTGGGAAGAAAGGATTAGGGAAGGACAAGTGGTCAAAGAGGCCTGAGAAAAGACATTGTAGATGGAGTTATATCAGAGCTGCCTCATGTGGTGGGAAGGAGGTAAGTCTTGGGGAAAGACCCACAGGCTGAGGAGGGCTGGGAAGGCTGGCTCGGGGCGGCAGGGCATGGGAGGCTGCAGTGTTAAGTAGGTATGGGTCTTCGCTGCAGACCGTTAGATAGCTTTCTGCTTTTGATAACTCTGTTCTTTAAGCTTCTAAATTCTTTCCAGTGTTGGGCTGTCTTTGTGTTCCATCTCTTCCATTTAGTAAAGTTTGAGACTAGTCGTTTTTTTAATCCAGCTGAGCTCCCAGCACCCCTACTTACCCCCACCACTTACCTTGGTGACATCACCTCCTTACCGCGTGACTATGAGAATCAAGTGATGTGAATTAAATTAAGTGTCTGCATGGACACAGCGCAGAGAAGATGCTCAATATTGGCTGCTTTCCTTCCCCCCAGCCACATCCCCCTTCCTGGTTTCAGTTTGAAAACAGTTCTGTGATACATGCTGTGCGAGGTTGGGTTACCTTTTCATTGATTTTTCATAACCTCTGAGTTTAAGCACTTAGAGTGTACATATTCCCAGATGTGTTGGGAAAGTGCCTCTGAGCTGAGGCCTGTGGTTTGCCGTAGGCTCTGTCTGCCCATGCCCATCGATGTAGTCTACACCTGGGTGAACGGCACGGACCTCGAACTACTCAGGGAGCTTCAGCAGGTCCGAGACCAGATGGAGGAGGAGCAGAAAGCAATGAGGTAAAGTTTTTTCTGCATTTATAAAACAAGATGCACTGGGCGGGCCACGGTGACTCAGCAGGCAGCATTCTCACCTGCCATGCCAGAGACCTGGGTTCGATTCCCAGTGCCTGCCCACGTGAAAAAACAAACAAACAAATTGCAAAAAAATAAATCCTACTCATACAGTGGACAATATATTTGAGGAAGATAAGATGATGTCCACGACGTCATCCAAACAAAATTCTGTCTCAAATTCATGCTGCGAGGAGGCTCTGGCGATTGTCCAGCTGTGGCTTCTCGGTGCGGAGGGAGGTCTCAGCTTCCTCCAGGCCCCAGCCATGCCGTGGGTATTGGCGCCCTGTGACTGGCACCCAGGGAGGGTCGTAAGATGAGGAGCCATGTGCTTCCTGCCATCAGGTCAGTCCCAGGCGTGATGACGGCTGCATGCGGTCAGTTCCCATGCGGATCAGCTTCCTGGTAAGACTAGGTTATTCCCTTGAAAAATAAAACAGGCCTACATGCTTAATTTTCTTTCCCATTTGCAAAAGGCAGTGGAAAGATATATTCTCTTTTCATTGATCCTTTTTAGTATCAAATATTACACTACAGAATTAGGAACTTGAGTTTTTGTTTTGTTTTCATATGTCAGCTTGTTTTATCTGGGAAAGGCATAATGGGCATCTGTCTTCCTTTGGAGTTAGTGGCTTGGCTGATGGACTTAGCCTCTGATTCTTCAGGAGTGTTGGCTGAGAACATCCCCATTCACCCCTTTCTTTATAAATGTTAAACACCCCCATTTCAGGTCAGTGCCATGTTATACTGCAACAAATTATCTCTTTCTCCTCTTTTTAAAAGAATGTAAGACCCTTACAGTGCATGAAAATTACTTTGGCAGAATAACATGTTTTACTAGTAAAATATGAAAAGCCTTTATTTGAAGTAAACTGCTTCTCGTTACTGGGAGCTACACCATGGTTGATAATATATGATCAAAACATATTTATTGTGCACTTAAAAAGTTACCGTGTTGTGGTACTTCCTCCCAGTACATTTGTTCCAGTGGAGCAGCCAGGCAGGCCCCTGTTGTAAGCCACTTCTCCCTCACGTATAGGGTAGCACTTTCCCCCACATACTTCATGAACTGTTTCTGCTTTTCATTAGAGAAATCCTTGGGAAGAACACAACAGAACCAACTAAGAAAAGGTAAGCATTTTGATTTTCCTCTTAGGAAGAAAAAATGAAGTATTGAAGTAAAATTTCCGGATTATTACTTGTTTTTGTTGTATACATAGTATTTTGTATTTACTCTATTGCTCAATCTTTCTGCTAGTTTTTGCCCCCAAATTAGGTACAACCATTTATAGGCAAAATTTTGCAGGACGGAAGCGTGGCTTATTGCAAACTCTGATTATTCAGATTGTGGCTAAACCAAGCGATTTTGAAAGGGTTCAGAAGATACCAAGTTTTTTCTTCCCTAGAGTTCCTCTAGAATTTCTCTAGAGTTTCTGTCTACTTAAACTCCACCTTATAGCCAGCTTTTTATTTATAGAATTTATATCTTCAATTAATTATGTGTTTAATATATAGGCTCTTATATTTAAAAGCCATCACAGTTGTGTGTCTTCTATTTAAGGACCTAAGAAGGAAATTTGATTTAGTTCAATGACAAGATGCATCTCTCTTGATTTGAGTCATGCTCGAATCTGTTAGTTCCTTAAAACCAGAGTCACTGACAGGCGGAAAGCTCTTAACTGCTACTTCCCACTGAACCATTTGACTTAAAAAAAAAAAAAAAGCAGTTATTTTTAGAGATGACCCTGAGGAATCTCAAGATTCAGAACTGACTTCTGAATCATCTCTTTATATTAAATATGTAGCTTTATTTATAAATTATACAATTTAATACCATTATTTTTAAATGATTTAAATAAAATTAATAATGCAGCATTACCGAAAGATTGAGGGGAAAGTGAAAAGAAAAAACTTTACATAATTCTACTATTCTAATATAACAACTGCTATCATTTTTGTTATTCTCTTTTCATGCATTTTTCTTTTTAGTTATAATGTAGATACAATTCTGTATCCTACTTTTAAATTTTACTTTATAATGTTTTTCCTTGTTGACATATAATCTTAATGCTTCATGTTTTTCAGTTTTAATAGTTGAGACTATACTATTATTTATTAAATATTGGACACTTCCATATTTTTGTCATTGAAAATAATGTTACAATATTTATATTTGGGTCTGTGACATTTTTCTGTTCGTGGACATTTCGTTTTTCCTATTTTGTTTCATTCTGCCCTCTTGGACTAAATCCTGGAAGTTAGATTATGGAGTCAGAGCATATCATACATGTCTTCATGGGCCCAGATATGCCTGTTACTGAGCTGCTTTTCCAGGTGGGTTGTTACCAATTTGGAATGGCAGCAGCAGTGTGTGGGAGAAAGGTTTCCTGTACCCACAGTAACATTTGGGGTAAATGAGTGGTAATACCTCATTGTTTAATTGTATTGCTTTGATTATTAGTAAGACTGAACGCTTCTATCTATGTTTAATTAGTTGTAGTTCTTATTTTGTGAATTATCTAGCCATGTCCTTTGTCAGTTTATTTATTGGAATTTCTTATATTTAAATAGAAATAGTGCATGTAAATTTATGTTGGCACTTTTTATAGGATACAGAAAAAAATACCTGGAAAGTTTGGCAGCACATAGAAGCTTTTCAGTATTGATTAAATTTTTGAGAATGCTGTCGTAAGCCTGTTGGCATTTCTTTTAGTGAGAAGCAGCTGGAATGTTTGCTGACACACTGCATTAAGGTGCCAATGCTTGTCCTGGACCCAGCCCTGCCCATCAATATCACACTAAAGGACCTGCCATCTCTTTATCCTTCTTTTCATTCTGCCAGTGACATATTCAATGTTGCGAAACCAAAAAATCCTTCTACCAATGTCTCAGTTGTTGTTTTCAACAGTGCTAAGGATGGTAAGTTGGGATACTTTTAAAATTGTGTTATCATTGGATATTTGAATTTCAAATTCAGAGATGATTTAATTTTAAAGAACTGTCACTGAAACTGATAAAGTGAAAATATATAGAGAGAAGTAAAAGAACAGTGCTTGCCTTAAAAGAGAATGCATATACTCAACTCTCTGTAATAACATATCTTTCTGTGCTATGGTGAGGACCTAAAATCTGGCATTCAGTTACCTCATTCTCTTGCCTCTGAGTTATTCTAGAGGCTTATCTTTTGAAAAGAATATGTATTTTATCCAGTATATTAGGCATGCAGTAAAAATCCAATGATAGATAGCAATATCTACCTAAAGCTTGTGTAAGAATAGCCTCCAGAGTAGCCTCTCAACTCTATTTGAACTCTCTCAGCCACTGATACCTTATTTGTTACAATTCTTTCCCCCTTTTTGGTCAGGCGGGCATTGTCAGTCTCACCCCATGATGCCAGGACCATCTCCCACATTGCCAAGGAGACTTTCACCCCTGAATGTCATGTCCCATGTACAGAGGAGAGTCATGATTTCACTTGCAGAGTAGGGCTTAGAGAGAGAGAGAGAGAGATGCCACATCTGAGCAACAAAAGAGGTCCTCCAGAAGTAACTCTTAGGCATACCTATAGGTAGGCTTAGCCTCTCCACTATATACATAAGCTTCACAAAAGCAAACCTCAAGATCAAGGGCTTAGCTTTCTGACTTGGGAGTCCCTAATGTTTGAGACTGTATCAGAGATTTCCCTGGTGGTGAAGTTTAATAGTTCCATACTTTTCCTGCCATCCCTCAAGGGACTTTGCCAATACTTTTCAATTATCTATTCAACATACTCTGGGATGTATCCGGGCATTACATCAAGCTATACAGAATTACAAGCCTTCATTCCCGTTCTGGGCTCCCTTTGTTTGCGTTGTTTAAATGATCTATCCAGACAGGTTAAGTTAGATTATGTACTACAGAAATTTTAGATTCTGGACAAAATAATCCTCTCTTTCTTTCATCTCATAATGTAGATGACATTCTAAAATGTAGACAATGTCCTCCTTACCCCTGTATTCTGATTTACCTTAGTCGCAACCTGATCGGCTTCATTCTTATCTCTACTTGAAGACTGCTCTCTTTTGCAGTTTCTTTAACAATTGTAGTATGTGGCAGTGCTGACACAATGCTGAGTCTTAGGTGTCACACAGGTAGCCAAAGTTCCAGGAAGATACCAGATTATACATATATACCACCGTCTCTCAAAATCTAGAAATAACAATTACTGTTTTAGACTAAATGAGTCTGCTGTAAGAGCTTACAATCTAAGCCCCAATTTTCTTTTAAGTATTCTCTAAATGAGACTATACAATATTTGCTCTTTTGTTTCTGGCTTATTTTGCATCAGATAGCGTCCCCCAGGTTCATTCACAACATTGCATGCCTCACAACTTTCCTTACTGTAGCAGCACAATATTTGCTCATATATATACACCACATTTTGCCATTTTACTTCTCAGTCAGTGTATCCTTCAGCCATCTCCATCCATTTGGCTCATATATAATGTCCAAAGTCAACAGTCCATCAACACTCTCAATTTTAAACAATTTTCATTGCTACCACAAGAAAAATAACTGATATGTATACCCTCACCAGATAGAAAATCCAAACCTGGCCTTAACTCTTGTACCCCCCCTGCTCCCCTGGTTATTTACCCCATGGTATCGCTGTGATACTGTTGATGTCTTCCTGTTATCACAGTCCATAGTGTGCAATAGTAGTTTTCCCTCTATACCCCGATATTATTTACTCTTTGTATAAGATTCTTACTGTTGAAGTAGTTCATATTTTTTTGTATTTGTAGCGTTAATCAGTGGGATACATGGCTCTATTCAATCCTTTTCAGTCATGTTCACCTTCAATATAGCATTACTTATAGACCCACTAGAGAACCGCTTTCCTTCTATCCATTTCCTTATATTTAAGTTCAACCTCATTAGCTAACTTTCACCCATCTCTAGCTTCTGTGTATCTCTAGGGCCCCTCTATTCTGTATTACAAGCCTCTGAGTTTACCTTTCCATAGGCCATAAAAGTGAAATCGTATAGTATCTATCGTATCCTAGCTCATTTTACTTAGCATTATGTCCTGAAGGTTCATTCTGTTATCGTGTTTTCAGGACATCATTTCATCTTACTGCCGCATAATATTCCATCGTATGTATATACCACAGTTTGTTTATCTACTTTTCTGTTGAGGAACACATCTGTTAATGTGCTTTTTAGCCATCTGTATTTGCTCTTTGAAAAAATGTCTGTTCATATCTTTACCAGCTTTATAATTGGGTTGTTTGTTCTTTTATTGTTGAGTTGTATAATTTCTTTAATGTATATAGAATATCAAACCTTTATCTGATACATGATTTCCAAATATTTTCTCCCATTGAGTTGGCTGCCTCTTAACCTTTTTGACAAAGTCTTTTGAGGTACAAAAGCATTTGATTTTGAGGAGTTCCCATTTATCTATTTTCTTTCGTTGCCTATGCTTTTGGTGTAAAGTTTAGGAAGCTACCTTTTATTACTAGGAATTGAAGATGTTTCCTTATATTTTCTTCTAGGAGTTTTATGGTACTTGTTCTTATATTTAGGGCTTTCATCCACTTTGAGTTAAGTTTTGTATAGAGTATAAGGTCAGGGTGCTCTTTCATTTTTTCACTATTGATGTCCAGTTCTTGTATGCCCATTTATTGAAAAGATTATTCTGTCCCAGTTCTGTGGATTTGGGGGCTTGTCAAAGATCAGTTGACCATAGATTCGATGGTCTGTTTCTATGCTCTTGATTTGATTCCATTGGTCAGTACTTCTATTTTTGTGCCACTACTATGCTGTTTTGACTACTGTGGCTTTATAATAAGCTTTAAAATCAGGAAATGTTAATTCTCCCACTTTGTTCTTTTTAAGGATATTTTTAGCTATTTGAGTTTTCTTTCCTTTACAGATGAATTTGATAACTAGCTTTTCCAAGTCTTCAAAGTAGGTTGTTGGAATTTTAATTGGTATTGTGTTGAATCTGTAGATCAATTTGGGTAGAATTGGTTTCTTAACTATATTTAACTTTTCTATCCATGGAAATGTCTTTCCACCTGTTTAGATCTTCTTTGATTTCTTTTAGCGATGTTATTTAGTTTTTTGTGTATAGGTCCATTACAGCCCTGGTTAGGTTTATTCCTAGATACTTGATTATTTTAGTTGCCATTTTGAATGCAGTTTTTCCCTTGTCTCCTCAGTTAGGTCATTGCTTGTGTATAGAAACATTACTGATTTTTGTACATTAATCTTATATTCTACCATTTTGCTGAATTTTTTTTTTAGCTCAATAAGCTTTGTTGTAGATTTCTCAGGATTTTCTAATATAGTATCATGTCATCTGCAAATAATGACGTTTTTCTTCTTTTACAATTTGGATGCTTTTATTTCTTTTTCCTACCTGATTGCTCTAGCTAGAACTTCTAATATGATGTTGAATAGTAGTGGTGACAGGGGGTATGCTTGTCTGATTCCTGATCTTAGGGGAAAAGCTTTCAGTCTCTCAACATTGAATACAGTGCCATCTCTCTATATATTTTCAAATATGCCCTTTATCATATTGAGGAGGTTTCTTTTGATTCTTTTGGAGTATTTTTATCAGAAAAGGATGTTGGGTTTTGTTGAATGCTTTTTCAGCATCAGTTGAGATCATATGTGATTTTTCCCTTCCTGTGTGTTAAAATGCTGTATGAATATTTATTGATTTTTCTTGTGTTGAACCACCTTTGCATTCCTAGTATAAACCCCTTGGTTGTGGTGTATAATTCGTTTAACATGTCATTGAATTTGATTTGCTAGATTTTGTTGAGAATTTTTGCATCTATATTCATTAGGAAGATTGACCTGTAGTTTTCCCTATAGTGTCTTTACCTCGTTCTGGTATTAAAGTGATGTTAGCTTCATAAAACGAGTTACGTAGTTTTCTTTTTTCCTCAAATGTTTGGAAGAGTTTGAGCAGGATAGGTGTTAGTTCTTTGTGGAATGTTTGATAAAATTCCCATGTGAAGCCATCTGGCCCTGGGTTTTTCTTTGTAGTAAGATTTTTGTTGACTGATTGAATCTCTTTACCTGTCATTGATTTGTCGAGATATTTTTTTCTTCTCGCGTCAGTATAGCTTGTTCACATTTCTAGGAATTTGTCCATTTCATCTTAGTTTTCTAGTTTGTTGGCATATAGTTCTTATGATTTTTTTTTTAATTTCTTCAGGGTCTGTGGTAATGACCCCCTCTCATTTCTGATTTTGTGTATTCATATCTTCTCTCTTTTTTTTTGTCAGCGTAACTATGGATCCATTGGTCTTACTGATCTTCTCAAATAACCATTTATTGATTCTTTCTGTTTTTCTTTTGTTCTCCGGTTCATTTAATCTGCTTTAATCTTTGTTATTTCTCTTCTTCTAGTTGCTTTGGGGTTAGTTTGCTGTTCTTTCTCAAGTTCCTCCAGGTGAGCAATTAAGTCCTTGATTTTTGCAATTTTTTCTTTTTTAATATAGGCATTTAGGGCAATAAATTTCCCTCTCAGCACTACCTTTGCCACATCCCGTAAGTTCTAATATGTTGTATTCTCATACATTCCTCATCTCCAGGTGGCTGCCAGTTTCTCTAGCTATTTCTTCTTTGACCCGCTGGTTGTTTCACAGTGTGTTATTTTATCTCCATATATCTGTGAAAATTGTGTTTCTTTGGTGGTTATTGATTTCCAGCTTCATTTCTTTGTTATCAGAGAAAGTGCTTTGAATAATTTCAGTCTTGTTAAATTTTAAAGACCTGTTTGTGCCCCAGGGAATGATCTATCCTGGAGAACATTCCATGAACACCGGAGAAGAATCTATACACTGGTGTTTTGGGGTATAACGATCTAGATATGTCTGTTAGGTCTGTTTCATTTATCAAATTATTTAAGTTCTCTGTTTCCTTGTTTATCCTGTGTGGTTGTTCTATCTATAGATGAGTATGGTATATTGAATTCTCCCACTATTATTGTTGAAATGTCTCTTGCTCCCTTCAGTTTTGCTAATGTTTGCCTCGTAGTTTGGAGCTCCTTGATTGGGAGCATACACAGTCTTGGTGAATTGTCCCTTTTATTAATATATAGTTTCCTTCTTTATCTCTTACAACATCTCTACGTTTAAAGTCTGTTTGCCTGATATTATTGTAGTTACTCTTGCTGTCTTTTGGTTATAGCTTGCAGGGAACATCTTTTTCCATCCTTTCACTTTCATGCTGTTTGTATCCTTGGGTCTAAGATGAGTCTCTTGTAAGCAGCATATAGATGGACCATATTTCTTAATCCATTCTGCCAGTTTGTACCACAGTTTTAATTGGTAAATATAGTGTGTTTGACATTCAAAGTTATTACTGTACAGGCATTTCTTGAATCTACCATCTTATCCTTTGGTTTTTATTTGCCAGATCTGTATATTCTTCTTCTTCTTTCTCTTTTTATCCTTTATGTTACCATTACTGGTACTCTTCAATTCCGTGCCCTCCTCTAGACCTCCTTCCTGTCTTATTTTTACAGCCGACAGAGCTCCCTTAGTATTTCTTGTAGGGTTGGTCTCTTGTTGATAAATTCTCTCAGCCTTTGTCTGTCTGTAAAAATTTTAATCTTTCCCTCACTTTTTTTTTTTTTTTTTTTTTT
>PVIY010062314.1:0-10910 GCA_004026745.1 Myrmecophaga tridactyla | reverse complement strand
GGAATGCCTCTTCCCCTGCCCCCTCTGCCTCCATCACAAACAGGCTTTCTCCTCCCTTCAGCCCTACCTCAGTGATTTGTAAGATGTATGAGAGCAAAGAATAAAGAAAGAGCCAGCATCTGTAAAAGGGACTCTTGGTGACAGCAAAGAGGACACTCAGAAGGCCAGTGAACATAACCTTCTGTCATACAACACTGTGCCCAGTTCTAATAGAGACTCTTCTCACATGATGAATCCTAAACTATCAACATTGCTGCAGCCTTCTTGTTCCACCTCACTGTCCCAGACCAATCGTTACACCAAAGAACATTATTAACCTAAAACAACTCAGAATGCCCCCAACCTTGGCTTCCACAGTTCCAGGAACACCTTTTCTCTGCCCAGTCCAAGTTCCCTTTGTTCCCCATGTAACAATTATTTGGCCTTCTCACCAGCTTCATTCAGGCTTGGTCCAAAAGATGCCGGCCCAGCAAGTACATCCACTGCATCTTCCTACTTTGCTCCAAGCAGAAGTGCTTACTTCAGGGAAGTACCTGACTCATTTACAGGGAATACCTGGCCTGATCCTGCATTACCACTTTTACAGCCCTTTTACCTGCTGCTAGTCCCCCTCTCCTAAACCCTCATCCTGGGATACTTCTTCTTCTGGCAAGGATGCCACAGTACCTACAGCACTCAATTCTGCATCCTCCAGGCTCTGGTTCCTAGGCAGCAGCTGTCAGCATCTAGACAACCCTACAGTATGTATCCAGTCAGTCAGACATGCCCCATTCACCCCCTCAGCTGGAGCACTCCACCAGCCAGTGGAGCAGCTCTTCATGGGCCTTGCCAATGGTTTGGCTCAGATATCCTGCAGCAGCCCCTGCCCTCTATGCCCACCAAAGTCATCATTGTAGATGAACTGGAATACCTACAGTGAGCAGGGCAGATGTGCACACATAAATGAGGCCTATGATGACACTTAAATCAGGTTCACTCTGATTTCTCATCTCAGGTGGTTTACAGGCTCCCAGCAGGGCCTGGCAGGGTGGGCTGTGCATGTCAACTTTCCCACTCTCAGCCCCAGATCAGCCCCCTCTAGATGTTTCCTACAGGGCAGGAGGTGATGGCTAATGCCTGCCCATTGGGACCCCAAACCACATGCCTGACCTCACAGATGTCCCCGAGCCAAAAGCCCTTAGCCAACCCTTTTCAAATTGCCCAGAAACAGGGAGGATGGGCCTGGGGGTCAGCTCCCCAGGAAGGGCCCTCCAGCCAGACTTGAGTATACATAGGCTGCAGGTGTCGGTATCTTATACTCTGCACAGCCATGTGTGCACACACACATGCATGAAAATACCTGGCCTGACTCACTCCATGGTGTGGCTTGTGACATCTAAGTGGCTGGCATGTCCGAGACCCACTCACTCCATGGTGTGGCTTGTGCCATCTAAGTGTCTGGCATGTCCAAGGCCTTTGGGGCAGTCTGTGGCTTTCTGCTGAGACAGGATGTGCTACCATGAACATACCTCAGGTCTGTAAGAATTTTTAAGCTACAGTCTAAGGGGAGAGCCCCTTCTCCAGGAAACCTCAGGTTCCCTCTTAAGGACTCCCAGTGGGCTGAGGCCATGCCATGGAGTGCAGTGTCCTTTACTCAGAGCTGTGGGCTGGGTGTGAGGGTGGAGGTCAGTGACTGTGGGGTAGCTGCGGGGGCTACCCTGGTAGGTGGCCCCAAGCCCATTTCCCATCCCCTGAAAGAAGCCCCCAGCCCCCCCAATTACAGCCCCACATCTGTGTCTTCCTGTGCTTGCAGCCATCCAGTCCTTTCATTTGCTGGGCTGCCTCTCATTTGAGGTCTCTCAATGTGGGCGGGGGACTTGTCTTCCAGTGGTGCCCAGTGCCATTGGGCCCCTTGTGCACAGAGGGGAGGTTGGCAGTCCCATCACTGGGCTAGCAAGTGTGCCTAAACACCCTGATTGTCTCCCTGCAGAGGAGCTCAATTTCAGCCTGGATCAGTACATGCACAAGTGTTACCTCGGCCTCTTGAAGATTGTCCACAACAGCCAGCAGGAGGGCTTGATCTGCACGCAGCTGCAGGGCTGGAGGGCAGCCAATGTCCCTGTCGTGGCCTTCTTCAAAGCCCACGTGCAGTTCAGCACTGGCTGGCAAATCAAGGTCTACCTTGGTGGCCCTACCCCAGCTACCCACAGCTGCCCATCTGTGGGCCTGACAGTGGGGGGTTGTGCTGAGGGCTCCTTTGGGAGGCTCTCAGAGAACACAGAGGGAAATGGTAGAGCCAGGGCACCATCAGAGCTCAGCACCCAGCTGCCCATGCCTGCTCCAGAGATATAGAGGCCAGGGACTGGGGGCAAGGGGCAGGGGCCCAGGGCTGGGGACTGATGACTGAGGGGCCAGGGGTTGTGGGCTGGGGGCAGGGGACTGAGGACCAGGGGTTGTGTAGCTATGGGGCTGGGGGCCACAAACAGGGTTATAGGGGCTTGGGGCCTGGAATTGAGGGTTTGGGGTATGGCAGCTGAGGATCTCATTTGCCCACACTTGGGACTGCCCTTCTCACCTCCAGGGGTGGAGACAGGAAGCTTCCCCCCACCCAGGCAGGGATGAGGTCGAGCAGGGCTGGGGTGGGTGCAGGGCAGGGCCAGCTACGGGGCAGGGGCAGCACCCACACAGGAGGAGACCCGTGGGAGAAGCCAGCTCCACCCACTGTCAGGAGAAACTCAAATGGGGTTTTCTGTGAGCTCCCCCAATTCACTTTATTAAACTTTGTGATGGTAAACTGATAAATGCAATAAAACATTACCCCCCTGGGGTTTAAGAGCTACAAGGAGAGGCTGCGGGTTGTGCTAGTTAAGGTATGAAAACCTGCCTCTCCACAGCTCTGCCCAGGGTTTACCTGGCCCACTGCCCATTGCCCACTGCTCAGGGGGCTCCGGAGACTGTTGGGGTGTTGGCATTTCAGGATTTCCTTGACAGTGTGTGCTGGTCTGAGTGGGGAGAGATGGAGGGCTCTTTTCACCTAGGATTGGGAGCTGGTTCAAAGGGTCAGCCTTGACCATCCCATGTCTGTCTGAGGCTGCACTCTCTTTTGGCCTGCTCTGGCTCCCCATCTCCCCAACCTTTCCCCCACTGCCCTGGTGCCCTCCTTATTTTTCCCTGGGACACCCATCTACCTTGTTTGAACATTGTGCCATTTACTCATCTACTGCTGCCCACCTCCACAAGGGCCTCAGCATGCCATTGTCTAGATCATGCACTGCACAACTGTCCAGGGGCCAGTTCCCCCCCCCACAAACACATACAAACACAAGCATGCCAGGTGTTTAGGAGAGTCATGAGGCTGTCATGTCAAAATGCAGCTTTAAATGGGTATAACTTTAATTTTCATGAATAAGCATCTTTAAACAGCCCCTCACTGCACAGTGTTGCCTTCACAGAGAATTGCTGCCTGTCACCATTTCTTCTAACCCTGCATACCCACCCTTATATCCCAAGTGCTTGGCCCCCCACCCCACTTTTGGGGTGTTGCTGAGGGCACCCTTGAATGTTTAAGACAGGTAGCCCTGCCCTCAGATCCAGGTCTTTCCTTTCCCCATGGCATATCCTGTCCCTCACTTCCTTGTGATGTTGGTGGTGTTGGGCCTCAGCGTGCTGCTGTATGGCTGTGCACACCTGCCTCAGTGGGAGGCCCTGAGCTGTGGTCCCTCCCCTCCTGTACCCACAGTTGGTCAGTGCTTGCCTGTGGATGACCCCACAGAAGTGGATGAGGGAGGGCAGGGCACAGGCTGGGTGTGGGAAGCAGCACACAGTCAGAAGCTCAGGGCCACAGCTAGAGTAGCTGTCCTGGGTGTGTGTCTCCATGTCAGTCAGTTGCTGGCTGCAGGCAATCTCCAGGGGGCTGGGACTTCTCTGGAAGCAGGAGGGGCCTGGGAAACTTTCAACTCAGTTGGTAAGGAAGGGATTGACTCTGCTTCTCAGAGCATGAGGCGGTTACTGGGGAGGACAAAGGCTTGCAGGGGCATAGGGAAAAGAGTTGGATAGATATTCTGGAGGGGTCCTGTGGAATGAGCTCAGAAAGTTTCCTGGCACTCAGCCTATTTTCAAGATGGGGCTGGGCTGGGGTCAGGTGCTTCCCAGGGCAGGAACACCTTAACCTTCAGGCATCAGAGGTGCAGGGATGGGAGTAGCCACCGTGTCTGTCCCCCTGGCTTGTGCTCAGCCTACCTGGCTCAGATGGAGTGTGGTGGAGGGCACTGTGGAGGGCAGTATGGAGAAGGGTGGGTGCTGCTGGTTGGGCCCTGGCTCCTGCCATCCTGATGCCATGTTGTCTCCACATGGCAGAGCCTGCCCTGGTGCACATCCGGGAGGACTGCCAGCATGGGGTGCTGCCTGCCATCCACAACATCAAGTACAACCTATTCAAGGTGGAGCAGTATGCCAGCAAGGCCCACAGCTACAACTGGGGCCTCTGGGGCACATACATCATCCCACTGCAGGACTGGATGGACCATGGCAATGAGGCCACATCCATCAGGTGAGGCAGGGTGCCAGGACCATAGCCACCAGGACAGATGGACTGGGCCCCAGGCATGGGCAGCAGGACAGATGGACCGGGCCCCAGACATGGGTGGCAAGACAGACAGACCAGACCCCAGATGCAGTGGCAGGCAGGGTAGATGCCGATTTGTGACTGGATGAGATAATTGGGGATGAGAGAGAGACAGGAGGAAGAGAGAAGAGAGCAGTGAAGAGACAATGCAATGAAGAAACCAGCTAGAGAGGAGAGAGAAATGCACAGACGGAGAAGAGGCAAAGGAAGGAGAGACAGACAGAATGGGGTGAGGGAAGGGAGACAGACACAAGTGAGAGGATCAGGGGGTGGGCACAAAAAGGGGACAGCAGTGCTCACTTCAGCAGCACATATGCTAAAATTGGAATGATACAGAGATTAGCAAGGCCACTGCGCAAGGATGACAGCAAATTCGTGAAGTGTCCCTTTTTTTAAAAAGAAAGAGATAAAAGGGGACAGCAGGAGGGGCAGGGAGCCCCATGGATTGGGGCAGCACAGGTCAGAATCGCACCCAGATATTTAATCTCATTTTGAGTTAGCTCCCCAAACATAAAATACAGAGTTTTGCATTTTGCAAACACATAATCCAGCATCTTTGGCTGAAGTAGATGGTCTGGCAGTGGGTGCAAATTCTAACAAGAGAGTTGTCAATGGGGCCAAGAAGGAATCTTAAGCAGGGTTTCAGGTCTCCAGTTTGCCACAGTCCCCACCATTGCCTGTTGCTCACTTTGCCATCATGGTTCTGCTGACTGTTTTCTTACACCACTGACTTTACTCATCACATGCTGAGCTTGTGCAGTCATCTGAGCTTCCCACCTCTTCCTCAGAAGTCCCTGAATCCCTGGGACCCCTGCCCATGCTGTCAGGTCTCCCCCTGTGGGGTGGATTTTAGGAGCTCTGGGAGGAGTACATCTCTCTGCCTCCTTTGTCACAGCTGATATGTCCACATGTCCCTGCCAAAACTTTGCTGACACAGACCTTTGACCAGACCCTGCACCACTGTCTCTGGAAAGTCACCTTTCTCCTCTGTCTTGGTTTTCTAGCTGCTCACACAAATGTTATGTGGGGTCCACCTTACAAATGGGGACTCGCAGATCAAGAGATGACAGGCTGGCTCCATCCAGGGTGCTGGTTTCTGGCCAGTCCTTTGGGGTCCTGGGAATCTATGCCACTTGGCAATGCAGGTGGCAACATCTTCCTTTCTCCTGCTTCCTGGATGTTCCCATGGCATCCCTGGGGCCTCCAGGACATCCTGATGGTGCTGGGTCCCACCTCAACTGAAGGAACCTCAACAAGTGTACAGACATGTTTTTCTGGGTTCAGAGTCCCCAGCACCATACATAGGGAGGGTTTCTGAGAATTCCAGATGAAGGCAGCCCCATCCAGCAGGCCATGGAAGCAGGTGTCATCAGAGGGGGGTGGAGGGGGGCAGGCTCCAGTGCTGACCCCCCCCATGCCTGGGGTGTCATGCCAGGCTGCCAACTTGACTCTGGTGCCTTCATGTGCACTGGCCTCCCTTTGGCAATGAGAGGCCATGATAAGTTGGCCTTGGTGCAGCCTGGGTGTCCAGCAGGGAAGCTTGTGAACTTATGAGATGAAATTCCATGGCTCTCACCCCACACTTTATTCATTTCCAGGAAGCACAAAACTGATGCCCTGACAGAGGTTTGCTCAATGTAAACCAAAGAGAGGCCCAAGAAGTCGGGATAGGGAGCCTCCCCATGTCACCCTTTGCTCCTTACTATTGTCTTCCTCACGATAGGGGTTCCAGATGCTTCTGAGAGCTGAGCAAGAGCAAGTGAGCCCTGGGACAAAGGCCTTGGCCTTAACATCCTGGCAGAGCCCAGCCATGTCACCAAGCAGAGGACGGGGCCTGTGCCATGCTGGGGGCAGTGGTTGGTGAAATTCCTTCTTCAACCAAAACATAGATGGTAACCCCCAGTCAGCAGCAAAGTCGATGCCATATGTGTGACATTTTAGGAGCTGTGAAGTTTTGAAAGCACGGGGTGGGGGTGGGGGTAGGTGTCACCTGCATGCCTGGCAGCCCTGGTGTCCTCTGTGCTGCAGCCAGAGGCAGCATCCCCTGGCTGGACTGCCTGGACCACAGCAGGGCTAAAGCTCATGACAGCAGCCTCACCGCAAAATCCTCCCAGGCACCAACAGCCAGTGAGTCAGCGGGTGCAAAGTGCCACAAGTGCATCATCCCAGAAGATGGACAAGAGGGTGCTGAGCCTGGTAATCTCATGCTCCAAACACTAGGAATGGAAGCTGTTGTCACACTCCTTTGTGACACATCCACTTTTGACCCACAACCTAATGGCACACCCCCTGTGGCACACCCTCTGGTCACCCTCTGTGACACGGCCATTGTGGCTTCCAGCAGCTCCACTCCTAGTTATTTTCCCAGAAGAAACAAAAGCTGGTGTCTGCACAAGATGGACACACAAATGCTCCCAGAAGTGTCATTCTTCATCACCCCAAGTGGAAACAGGGAGGTGAGGGGGCTGGCGGATGCAGAGCTGAGGTGGTCGCACGTGAGGCCAGCATGTGGCATCTCCGAGGGCTGGGGTGAAGTTGGGGCAGCGCTTCCTTCAGGCCCGGGGCTGGGGATGGATCCTCCATGGTCATCACGGCACAGCACAGGACACAGCTGTGTGGGTCCTGGAACAGCAGCCCTCAAGCAATATTAGGGTGCACTGAGAAACAGAGCTCCGCATCAGGGGTCCAGGGTGTTGTGGAGGGGGGTTGTCCATGAATGAAGAATAGGATGGTTTGGAAATGGAACACCTCTGGAGTGCACCTCATTGCACCATGGATAGATTTCCCCTCTGTGAACAAGGCCTCGGCAGCTGCAGGCAAGGACAGGAGAGAGGGCAGACCCTCCCAGGACCCTGAGGCCATGAATCAGCAGATGTGGGCCTGGGGCAGCTGTCAGGTCATTTGCCCAGAGAGCCAGAGGTGGCTGTGGCACCACCCTGGAGGCCCTGTGGAGGCAGAAGCAGCTGAGGCCTGTGCAGCCTCTAAGGATGGGATTTGACCAAGGCCTTTCCAAGAGCCATGGCTCTGAGTCCCTGCTGCAGCCCTGACTCCCTGCCAGGATATGGTGAGGATGGTGAGTTGGTCAGTGCCAGCTTTTAGGGCAACACCAGGTTGCAATGAGTGGAAACTGTGACCCACGGGTATCAGGCGACCCTGGCCATGGCATTCGTCACATAGGACCCATGGCTGAAAGGCCCAAGAACCCATGTCAGGCAAGAGATGGTGGGGAACCAGAAGAGCCTCGGTCCAACCAGCCTGGGGGGTGCAGGATGGGCTGGCAACCCCATCCATGTCTCCCTTGGGACTCATGTGAATGGCAGGGCAATGCAAAATGGTGCAGCTATTTTGGAAATTAGTTTGGCAGTTCCTCAATAACTTCAGCATGGGATCCTGGCAACTCCATTCCTAGATGCCCACCCAGGAGAACTATGAGCAGCAACTCAGATACTCACACAGATACTCTTCTTTATTCCCAGCACCCAATAAGCACATCAGAAATTCATGATTGACTTAATGAATGTCTGAACAAATGAATGAATGAGTGCTGCGATCCCACACAACAAGTGAATGATGCTGAAGCCCATTTACTCTCTGCTGCTGTTTCAGTGACCCCAGCTTTCACCACCTCTGCCCTCAGCATTACATCCTGGGGCATGCTCAACCAATGAGTTCATACCCTAACTAACCCACCAATACATGACTTTCCATGTGGGAACAAGGCTGAGTTTACTGACACTTTAAAAGTGTGTAGCTGTAGAAAGAGATGTTCGAGAAACAACAGTGCAGTTGTCAGTCCATGTACAGCTGCACAGGCCAGGCACACTGCAAGTCCAAAGGGTGCCATACAGAGAGAGTCTGACAAGAATTGGGCTTCTCAGAGTTGAGCAGTGCACAACCTGCACTACTACCTACTGCAGCCTTAACTCCTGCTGCCCAGAGAGGACAAAAGATTGAAGGAGGAAAGTGAATGGGGTCAGTTGGGGAAATGAGTTTCACGGCCATGAAACAGCTCACTCATGGCACACCAATTTGACTTTAATCACCGGCTCTAAGTTGCATGAATATAATGTTGGTACTTGTCACTGTTAATGTTACTCAACAAGTGTTTGGACTCTGGTTGGTTCCTGTGATGTTCCAGGATCCAAGGGGTGCTTGGGTCCATGGAAGCTGGGGAGATTGCTCTCCCTGCCCTGGGCATGGCACCCCATAGGTCTGCCGATCCCCTCAGCTTCTATCTGCTCCCTACCAGGATGCCCCTCCCATGATTGGCTGCTCCTTCATGGTGGACCACAAGTACTTCAGGTACATCAGCCTGTTGCACCCCAGCAAGGAGTTGTATGGCAGGAGAATACCGAGCTGGGCATGAGGGTGAGGGGGTGAGTGTGCCTGAGCCCTTCCCAGAGTGGTTATTATTGGAGCCACTTGTGCTCTGACCACACTGGTGCAGGGGCTGTGTGACACCAGCCCAATGGAGGATGAGGCCAAACCTGCTCAGTGTGAAGAACTTTCATAGCAACCCGACCAGAACTTGAGATGCCTTTGGATCGAATGATTAAAGATGGGGCTCATATTTTACACGTTCTTTATTTTTCTAGTCATCCCTTGCTGTGCAGATGGCAGGATGCTTTGCAGGTTGGTCCTGCTGCAGAGGGCTTGTGATTCTGTGGCCTGAAGACCCACTCTGTGTACCCTGCTGCATTGCTTATTCCTTTCACAGACCTCTCTGTGCATGGGTTGCTGCTGGAGCACACATGGGCCCTCTTGGTATTGCCATAGGTGGCACAGGGCTGGCATCTTGGTATAGCCCCAGAGGCCCAGCGGGGCCAGACACAGCTTGTTTGGGCAGGAAGAGGGCAGGTCTCAACACCAAAAGTTCACACTATCCCAAGAGGAACATGTGGCCAGATATGTACACATGGCATTTGCAGATAGAGAGGATGTGGCATGCCAAGAGTCTAGAGGAGCTCTGCAGCACCAGGGTGCCATTGGATGGTGAGGGAATGGCAGGGGGCAGGGGCATGGGTTGTGTGCTCTGGTGGCCTAAATGTCCTAAGCATGTGAGCATGTAGGAACATCAGGGCCTGACTCAGGGTACCTGGAACATTCCCATCCTCACAGGGCTCCCCTCCAGCTACTGAGGGAGCTGGGCAGATATTCAGCTTGTGCTGGGGACAGTGCAGTGGTACGAGGGTCACAGGGAGGCCCCACCCCATCCACCTTACAATGGATGCTGGGCCATGGATGCTGGGAAGGAGCCAAGGCATTAAGATTCAGAGAAGGGCAACCACACTCAGTAGGGCTTGGGGATAGCTGTGGCCAGGACCTGCAAGATCTTGGGGAGGCCAGGGGTCACAGTGTTTCTGCTACCCAGGAGGTAGTCAGGGTGGTATGTTCCTGGTGAGCTCCTGCCACATGCCAGGTGCTGTCCACCAATGTCTTACTTCCTACAGTGAGGACCCCAGGTAAAGGGGACCCAGTTTTACACCTGAGCACAGGGCTGGAAAAGGGGAAGTGGTTTTGTTGAGGCTTGATCCCAAATGAGCTTTATTCCCTAACCAATGAGCATTGTGGCCTTGCAAGCCAAATGTGGTCCCCAGAAATGGGGGTTAGGATGCCGCAATCACTGGATGAGACAGGAACAAGGGTAACAGACCCTTTGAGAAGGTTCCAGGTGAGGTGATGCAGAGTGGGACTGTTTACATTCACTGCTCTGAAGGCAACTGGAGGAATTGGTAGCCCAAGGGATACCCAGTGTTGTAAAGGAGAGGTGTGGAACACAGCATGGGCAGATGACTGTCATGGAGCCATGGATCTGGGCTGATACTAGCCATGTCTGGAACCATTCCTGGGTCCATGCATGAGGCCACACCCGGGTCCATGCCTGGGGCCAACCCTGGGGACCATATCTGGATGCACCTGCTCTGGCAGACATTTTGGATGTGTTCAGAGCTGATGACCTGAGACCCCCAAATGATCTGAGCAGTGGGTGTGCCTGAACAGCCCACACAGCCCCTTCAGATTGGGAGCCAGCTCTGCTGTTGGCATCATCCAGTGCATGACCCAGAAGACACTGTGAGCTGCCCTGGGCACACAGATCTGGCTTTAGAGCTGGGAAACCTGCAGGTAGACAGAGGTGTGAAAAATCCATGTGTGAATTCTAGAAGGCATTCAAGAAAGAATTAGTAGAAATACTGCTCAAACTCTTCAAAAAAATTGCAAAGGAGGGAAAGTACCTAACTTATTCTATGAAGCCAACATGGCCTTAATATCAAATCCAGAAAAAGATACTACAAGAAAAGAAAATTAA
>PVIY010062313.1:0-10910 GCA_004026745.1 Myrmecophaga tridactyla | reverse complement strand
ATGTGGCCAAGAATTCTCCATCCTCACAGCCTGACAACAGGAAAATATATATTAAATAAACCAATGAATAAATAATTTAAAAAACAAGCTGACAAGAATTCTTCTGTAGCAGCCAAACAGGCTTATTTAATGAGTTTGAGGAAAAACAAAGGTCAAAACAGAACAGCCAGAAATGACTTAAAGCAGGTTACATAGTGCAACTTTTAACCAACATTCCCCAGAGCTGATGATGAGGAAATGCAATTTGTCTCAGTGATGGTATGGTCAATGATTAAGCAACCCTGACAGTCCATAGAAAATGCTCAAACTAAAAGCCCTTAGGTATCAAAGCAAGACCACCACATGAACACAGAGTGGTAGGAAAAGCCACCATGACATCATCTTCCAAGGTGCTGTCCCAGAAGAGATAAATTGTAGAAGACATAGAGGAAGTATATCTCCCTGGATCAGGGCAAGAAAAGAATTTTCAGAGAAAAAACAACCCATGTCTGCTCCTGCCTAGGCCTACCTCAGTTTCAGATCCCCTTCTCCCTTCCCCATTTCCATCATCTGAGCCCTAAAAAGCATTCAACTTGAGAAGGAAATCCATACTGGTTCCAAATAAGGTGGGAAGGTGTATCAGTCAAGTTTTGCAACAGTGATACTGAATAACAAGTTATTCCAAAATCTCAGTGACTACAAAAGGCATTTATTTTTTCCACTCATAGGTCTGTGATGTGACTATAATTCTCCTGGGCTACAGTAGGATATTCCTGAATTAGCTCAGGGATGGTGATTGGACTTCCTGGTCCACATATTTACTCATTCTGGGACCATCAACTATGCAGAGTGTGATCTTATGGTGGAAGGTGAAAGTATGGGAGGCCCAGCCCCATGCAAGCACATGTAGAGTTTATGTCATCTTTGTCCAAACTCTGTTGGCCTAAACAAGTGGCATAGTTAAACCCAAAATCAATAAGGCAGAGAAATATGGAGCACTGAAGACAGTGAGCATTTGAAAAACAATGAGCTCATCCATGTCACACGGACATCAGGTATTGAAGAGAATTAACTGGCAATTTCTCAGATCACCAAGATCTGGATGGAGGTGATTTGTGATGAAAATAAATTATGTGAAAAACATACAAATATACTATAGAAAAATAAATTTGGTAGGACATATCACCCAATGGCTGATTTCTGAACAATGCACTGTGTTATAAAATATCTTAAGAAAGAAATTCAATGAAGCTTTTAAAGATGGGAGGAAATATGACAATTCAAAGGAGAAGTGACATAGCAATAGAATATAAGCAAAAGCGTACATCAGAACTTCAGAAATAAATCAATAACCTAAATCCATTTTTTTATAAAATAAACCAACTGCAAATAACAAGAACCAGAATACACATGACTAAAATAAAATTAATGTTATATAAGTGACTTCAGCAAATAAAAATGAATATAGAGAAACAGGCAAAGACATCAGAACAATTTGAGCTATAAATGATGAATACAAAAGATGGATAAAGAAGAAACAACAGAAAGATAATTTGTGTTCTTTAAGAAGAGATTCCAAAAACAAGCAATAAGAATAGAAAAAGCATTTACAGGTATAATATGGGAAAATGTCACTGAAATATAGAAAGACTTACATCTGAAGATTGAAAGAAATATCCTTTATTTTGAAAAATATATATTTAGAAAACTTAGATGTAAATGCATCATGGTTACACTGAAGAATTTTAAGAATAAAAAAAGAATTTTTCCACCATCATTTTTTAAGTTACCTACAAGGGAGGGAAATGCTGTTGGCCTCAGAATTCAAAGAAAAAAAATACACAATGCCAGGATAATCTGAGGTACTTTTTATAAAATTCCAAGGGAAAGAGTTATCTAAGAAGAGTATATCTAGTTATCACGGAATCTGTGAAACAGAAACAGATGTTTTTGGTAATGACAAACTTAGATAATGTAATATTCATGAACCCTCCTTGAAAAAAAATAGAATTCAACAATGATATGCAGCTGACCAAAAGATAAACCAAATGCAGTGGTCAGGAATGGAGAGGCCATTGAAAAGGGATGGTGGTAAGGAATAAACCCATTTGAATGTAAAATTATGAACAAACATCCAGGAGAATTATGGTGCAAAAATAAATGTGAATATTATGAACAATTTTCAAAATAAAATGTACAGGAAGGGGGTGCAAGGGTAGTTCAGTGGCAGAATTCTCACTTGCCATGTGGGAGACCTGGGTTTAATTCCCAGTCCATGCACTTTCCAAAAAACAAACAAACAAGCAAAACAAATGAATATAAATTCAACAAATCGTGCTGCAATAATGGGATATTCACATGGAAAAATAATGAAATGTGACACCCCCATATAACATACAGAAAAAAAGTATAAGAAGAAGGGAAGAAAGTGGTATTACTCTCTAAAATGGGAACATTTAATTCTGAGAAAACATGATGGCTCTAAACTCTTAAATAGTTGAATAACTTTTCTAAGTTTAGGGGAATTTTTAAATAACTAATAACTCTTGTGACAAATTTTTTCCTGAAATTTAGCTTTGCATCAATTTCCCCAATTTATTTTTCCTTCAGATGAATTTCAGAAAAAAAAATGAGATTTAATACACACACATTTTAACAGCATGAATATTATGGTGCTGTTATTACAAAATTATCTGTCTACTTAAGCACAAATCCCTTCTATAGTGCTCTAAGCTCTGCCTTCATACATGTGTCAGCTTTGGTCTCAGGCTGATTTTACTCATGGTCACAAAGTGGCTGCCAGCACTGCCAAGGGTTTCATCAGGGCCTCTGGATATGATTGTGCTCACTGGGTGTGCTATCTCTAATAATAATAATAATAATAATACCAATCACAATGCAGCCTATTCTTGCAGGTTGTATCAAGGCCCTAGGTGAGGAACTTCCTTCACATCCAAAGATATTTGCTTCCAAACCTGAAGACTCAGATGCTCAGGCTCATGTTAACTAAACCAACCTTGAATCAAGTTCTCTGGGCAGGAGAGCACCTTGGACCACTTAGCTCATGACCAGTGTCACACGTTCATCACTTAACTGACCACTATGTCAGGAGTTGTGGGACTGAAAATCAAGATCGAGTTACTTTCCCACAAATCACATAACTGGGCAGGAATAAAGCACATGTTTAGAAGATGGCCACAGCATTGACAAAAGAAGAGTTTTCAAGCAGTTTTGACTATGGAGAATTGTACAAAGAATGAATTCTGTTGATTCTACCTTTATTAAATTGAAATTATCCTTTATGCCTGAGATATCTGCAACAAATGCACCTGCTCTCCAGAACAGTGTTATTTTCCATGGGTGCCTATCAGAAATATATAAATGTTCACAAACAGCCTAAGTATCAACTAACACAATAACTTATTGCTAAAGACATCCCGAACACAGGAGCACTACAAATATTGATTCATTGTAAATAATGTCCTAAAGGGCTGATGTTTTTAAAGTTGAGCTTTAAAGCATAGTTCATAGGCATAATCTTAACTATAATGAACTATTTTTATGCACAGGTCCTATTTGCTAATGTTAACACATATATGGGAAATGGCAAAACTCATTATTTAAGTCTGGCCGAAAAATCCATTATCAGTCTATATACTGGTTGGCTATGAGACAAATGGAAGCAAACCCACTCTAGATCTAAAAATAAGGGAATCAGCATGACAGTTTTTCAGAAGTGGCACATACACCCTGGCAGGATGGAAGGCAAGGGTCCTAAATGACCGTGTTTGGTTTTGGAAATGTGGCAGAGCAAATGGCCAAGTATACCATTCCCTTTGGGAATATGCAGTTTTCAGATTTGGAAAAGACTCATTGGCTCACTCTATCATTCTTTCACTAGAAACAGGGTGATTGAAACTAAACCATTTGCTGCTTCTTAAACTCCTTAAGGAGGGAATGAATAGATGGGATACAAAAAATATCTCAAATTATTACATGACTTACAGTTCTATTTTAAAGTATGATGACAAAGGTGAAGAATGCATTGAACAGTTAAGTAACGTAATAAAAACAGAATTTTTATTATTTGTTAAAATAACACAAAAATTTCTGTCAAAATCTGTACTAGGAGTTGAGAAATGATTCATCTTACAAGAGCAGAAATTCTTTACCCAGCTTAACATAAAAATGAATGCAGCCAAAAACTTAGGAAGCCTGGAAAGAAAATTTGTAGTTTAAGTGATAAGCTGCATGTATTTCAAGAAAGATTGTCAGCATTTCTGGGAACTGATGATCTCTTCATGATGTAATAATAAGTGGCATCATCATTTATAGCAGAGTGACTATCAACTACTGAAACCCATTACTTCCTATAGGGAAAATTCAACATACATCCTTTCCTATTGTTGATTTTGTTTTGACTTTAGATATATACTGTTCAACTGAATTATTTCTTTGTGACTTGAAATTTGGAATAATGGTTAAGCTTAATTGGGAAAATGATGTATATTTAATTAATTCCTAAGTCTTAATGTGTTTTTCTTTATCATTTGCAAGGAAAAAGAAACGTCAAACATGATTTAAAGCAAGGATTATATTACCTTCATACAGTTCTGATTGTTAACCTAGATTTACAAGCTTTCAGAGCATCTTCTTATACATATTAAAAGAGGTCATATAGAAACATTTTCAGTTTAAATGGATTGAAAGCCAAGTATCCACTTAAAAGTTGATCAATATTTACAGGGCATTTCCCCCAAAAAACAGTATAAAGAGTGTGAACTCATATGAAGTATAAAGGAATGCAACATACTTTAGACTGTTTTTTAAAAATTTTGCTACAAAAACTAACTTTGTCTTACATAGCATAAATTATTACTACATAAAAACTTTGTACCTAAAAAGGTTCTGGTACAAAATAGGTATTCAGTAAATATTTGATTAGAAAGCATACATTACAAAATACCTAAAGATCAAATCAGCTACACTGAATCACAGTCTAAATTACTTTACATAAGACTTTTTTCATAATCATAATATTAAATTGTCAATTGGTTATATATAATGGATATACATTATGATAAGCATTGAGCCCTGTGCAAAGAGGAATTATAATCTAGTGAAAGAAGACAAGCAAAAAAAAGTGATCTAACATTTAGTAGGCAATAAAACAATTAAAAAGAAATACAGAAATTCTGCTAGGGTGACACAAAAATGGTGGAGTAGAAAACTCAAAGACTACATCCCTTCACAAAACAATAAGCTGGAAAAAAACTGTCAGTATCAATGTTTACATATCTTTGTAATCTAGTCAGATACTTAAAACAACCAGGGCAAAGCTTAATGCAAAAAGAAACAACTGCATTGTGCTGAGTGTTGTGGGTTGTACATTAACCTCCTACCATCACCTACTCCCCATATAGTTATGATGGTGGTAATCTGCACCCTTGACATAGGTTGCTAGTGCCAGAGGGAACAATATGGACCTTAGTCTCAAAGAATTGTGGTTGTGTCCTTCAATCTGTCTGACAGCTTTCTCAAGACACTTGTTTCACCTCACTCAGCATGTCCCCAGGGCTGCATTGTCCTTCAAGGTGGATTGTGTAAAAAACATTTAAAGGTGAACATTTTGGTTATGGTAGCCTAGTGGAAGGTAAAACAATTGGTGTAAGCAGTAGATAGACCAAAACTTCAGGAATTAATAAGTTGGGAAAGGAAATAATTTGAGGAAAAAGTGCTTTTGAAAGCACTCATGTATATCAGAAAATGAGAATGTCAACATATATCCAGGAAACACTCAAACTCAGAAAAAGCCTGGGAAGACCCTATGTTTCCACCTCTGGGGTCTCAGGTTCCATGTAAGCAGGAACTGAAGGCTGAGGCATAGATGTAAACAGTGTAGTTGGGCATTAAAGGTGTACCCCAAATACAAAGCCAATCTACAAAGACTGGGAGAGGTTTTTTCCCCCTTATTCTTTTCTTGACTCCAGGAATTTAAGAAAAATCTGCTATAATACTAGAACCACCAAGTTAACAGAACAGAGACTTCAGTGGCTATATGTAACAAAGAATGAAGCCTTTAAAAATAGTTTAGAAAATTCACTAAAAAAACAAACTGTAACAACCCACAACAAACTGAATCAAGTGGGGCATTTGATTTCCAGAATTGCCATATTATATTTAAGATGCCAACTTTTCAACAATAATTATGACATGTAAGGAAGCAAAGAAAATATGGCTTCATTTTATTAAGAAAATAAAAATAACTTAATATGAACTGTCCCTGAGAAGCCCAAGTATTGGATTTACTAGCAAAAAATTTTAAATTGGCAGCCTTAATTATTTATACTCAAATATCTAGAGGAAACCATGGACAAAGTACTAAAGGAAATCAGGAGAACAATGTCTCATAAATTAGAGAATATTATAAAGACACAGAAATTATGAAAAATAACTAAAGAAAAGACCTCAAAGTACAACAAATGAAATATAAAATTCACCAGAGCAATTCACCAGTAGATGTAAACAATCAGAAAAAAGAACTAGAGAACTTAAGATAGGTCAAATGAGATTATACAGTAGGTGGAGCAAAAAGATAAAAGAATGAAGAAAAATGAGCAGAGCCTAGAAAAGTGTGGAATATCATCAAGAATACCAACATATGCATAATGGAAGGTTCAGAAGGAGAAGAGTGAGAGTAAGGGAATAAAGAGTACTTGAATAAATAGCAGCCAAGAAAATTCTCAAATGTGATAAAATGCAAGAATCTGCACATCTAAGAACTTCAGTGAATTTCATGATGAACTCAAAGAGACCCACACCAAAACATACTATGCCAAATTTTCAAAAACCAAAGACTGATTAAGGGCCAATCCAAATACATATATATATGTGTGTGTGTATAACAAGTATAAAAACATTCACACCTAACACAAAACTCCAAAATTTATGAAGCTAAAACTAAAATCAAATAGACAAATTGGTCTACAAAAATAGTTGGAAAAAAATAAAAACAAATTTAATAAAATAGTTGGAGCCTTTGATACTCCACTTTCAAGAATGGACAGAAAAACAAGAGAGACTATCAACAGGAAATAGTAGACTTTAACTGTACTTTTAACAAAAGCTAATGGATTTAAAGGCTAGTCTCCAAATGTTAGGCCTCAAAACTAGTCTCAATAAATATAAAAAGATTGAAATCATGCAAAATATCTTCTCCAATCATAATATAATGAAATGGGAAACCGATAACAGAGGGAAAACTGGAAAATTCACAACCATGTGAAAATTAAATGCAAAGTACCCATGCGTCAAAGAATACATGATATGTGGAATTCTAAAATACTTTGAGATGAATGAAGATGTAGACACAACCTACCAAAACTCATAGGATGAAGGGAAAGCAGTGCACAGAGGGAAACTTATAACTTTCAAAACCTACAGTAAAAATAAGAAATACCCCCAAATCCATAATCTATCTTGATATAGGAAAGAATAGAAAAAGAAGAGCAAGCCAAAATCAAAGTTAGCAGGAGGAATGAAATAATAATAATAAATATTATTGATTTAATAATAAATATTATAAGATTAGAGAAGAGTAGGAAAGCAATAGAGAGATTCAATAAAAACAAAACTTGGTTCTTTTGAAAAGATCAACAAAATTTTCAAGGCTTTAGAAAGACTGAAAAAAAAGAAAGAGTGAGGATGCAACTTACTAAAATCAGAATTGAAAATGGTAACATTATTACAGACCTTACATAAATCAAAAAAGATTATAAGAGAACACTATAAACAAATGGTTTATAAAACTTACATGAAATGGCCAAATTTCTAAAAATACACACACTATTCAAGTTGAAACAAACAGAAAATGTTGAAACATGGTGGCTCAGAAGGCAGAGCTCTCAATTCCCGTGCCTGCCCATGCAAAATTAAACTAAATTAAATTAAAAATTTTTAAAATAGAAATTTTGAACAGACCTATAATAAGTAAAGAGATTGGATTACCAGTAATAAATCTCCTAATTAAGAAAACCCCAGGATCGGATAACTACACCCCTAAATTCTACCAAACATTTAAAAAAGAATTTGTACCACTCCTTCTCAGAAATCTTTCAAAAAATGACAATAGGAGGCAATACTTCTTAACTATGATGTCAGCATAGCCCTGATACCAAAGTTTGATAAATAAATCACAGGAAAAGTAATCTGTGGATCAGCAACTCATAAATATAGATGCAAAAAAATCAACAAAATATTAGCAAATGAAGTTCAGTACCATATAAAAGAGTATAAAACATCATAATATAAGAAAGTCAATCAGGGTGGGCCATGGTGGCTCAGCAGATAGGAATGTTTGCCTGCGATGCCAGGGACCCAGGTTGGATTGCCAGTGCCTGCTCATGTAAAAAAAAGAAAATCAATCAATATATTATATTGCATTAATAGAATAAAAGGAAAACATGTGAATTTCAACTGATGTAGAAAAAAAGCACTTGGCCAAGTCCAATATCCTTTCATGATTAAAAAAACAGTAAAAAGAAAAAAAAAGCTAGGAATAGAAAGGAAATTCAGTATGATCAAGGGTATGTATAAAACCCCCAAACTAACATACTCTGTGGTAAAAGCCTGAAAGTTTTCCCTCTAAGATCAGGAATAAGACAAGGATGCCTATTTTGCCACATATCTTCAAAATTTTACTGGAATTTTTAGCTATCTCAGTTAGAGAAGAACAATGAATTAAAGGTATATAAATAGGTATGGAAGAGGTAAAATTATCTCTATTCACAGATAATATGATCTTTTTGATGACAATTCCAAGGAATCCACAAAACAACTAACAGAAATAATAAATTCAGCAAGTTTTAGGGGGTGCAATATTAAAATGCAAAAATCATTTGCATTTCTATCTATGACCAATGAACAATCCAAAAATTAAATTAAGAAAATTTCACTTATGATAGCATTGAAAGGAATATAATATTTACAAATAAACATTAAAAAGAGATGTATGACTTGTACACTGAAAATAATATAAAATTATAAAATATTGATGAAATAAATTTTAAAAAACTAAATAAGTTGAAAGACATCCTGTGCTCATTTTTAAGATGCCCCAATACACTCTAAAGTAATCCACAGTTTAAATGCAATCCTTATTAATACCAGTGGCCTCTTATGCAAAAGCTGAATATCAGTGGAACCCAGAAGAGAAAGGAGAAGCCAGAAAGGCCACTACATCTGTTGCTATATGACAGAAAATCCAAGGACCAAGGATAGCTAGAAGCCAGCCCACATTTTTTTGGATGAAAGAATAGTTTTGATAGTGCCTTGATTTTGAATTTCTCCTGGCCTCAAAACCTTGTACAAATAAATTCCCATTATTTTAACCAAACAATTACATGGTATTTGATTTAGTAACTAGGAAAATAAGAGTTTGTACCAAGAATGAGTTGTCGCTGTTGCAAATGTCTAAAAATGTGGAAATGGCTCTGGGTTGGGTAATAAGTAGAGGCTGGAAGAATTGTGAGGGATCAAAAATGATTGCGAGCTGTAAAGAAAGTTTGTATCATCTTAGAAAATACATAATTCATCTTGAGCCAGATGTTAGTAAAAATATGGATGTTAAAAGTTGTTCCAGTGACACTATGAAAGGAAATGAAAATGTGTTATTGGAGACTGGAGGAAAGGTAATACTTGTTTTAAAGTGGCAGAAAGTTTGGAGAATTGGGTTATGATGTTGGATAGAAGGCAGAACTAGAAAGTGATGAACTTGGATATATGCAAAAGAGATTCCCAAGCCAACTGTGAAAGGCACAGCCTGGTCTCTCCTTGCATTTTATAGTGAGGTCCTAGACAAAGAGCTAAGCTTCAAACTGAATTCCTAATCACAAAGAAACCAGAAATTGATCATATAGAAAATTCTAAACCTACGGAAATATGTGTTATAAGACTAGGACCAGAAGCAACTGTACCAGGGATCTCCTTAGACTTCCAGAAAGCAAGTTCTTGGAGAGTGGGATCCATGTAATGGTTTATATGGACATGGATCCAGTAAGTCATTTCAGTGGAAGTCAGCATTTGAAACGCAGTTATGTGGTAAGGATTGTGGGAAGCTCTGTTGATTGATAATTTGGACCCCTGTGAACTGCACATAAAACTTACAACGTTTTACAAATCTTGTATGAGGGGAACCACATCCAGCATGGACTGAAAGGGGCAGAGAAGTGATGAGGCGAAGGAAGAATTATTTTAAAAGCACAACCATGGAAGCCAAGGTTTGAACCAAAAAAGATCTCCTCAAGCCAAGAGGACAGGGTGACCCATGTGTGTGAAAAGGACAGGTTCACTTCTGTGTTTGGAAGGGTCAGCAATCTGCCCCAGTTTTTGGAAGGTATGAGCCTTTCATCCCATTTTTCAAAATGAGTACTATTATATTACTCCAATACTCAGAGAGTTTGGAGCTGATGTGCCATATTCCTGGAGAGTGATCACCATTCTGATGCTCATAGAGAGTGGAGCCTTAACCCCAGTATTTGAGGAGAGCATGGCTCCCACACAAGCACTTAGAAGAGGCAAGGCTGCTGATCAATTATGCCTGGAGGATGAAACATCAATCCATAGATGAATCTCAAACCATGAAATCTAATGGAGTTTTTGCTGCTGGGTTTCAGAATTGTTTAAGAGCTTTGACCTTTGTTCTCCTTCCAACTTCTCCCTTCTGGAATGAGAATGTGTATTCTATGCCTGTCCCTCCAGCCTTTATTGGAAACAAATAACTTGTTTTCCAAGTCTCACAGGTCTTTGGAATGTGCCCAGGACACACCACACCTGTAACTGATTTTGATGAGATTTTGTACTTATTAATGTTACTGACATGACTTAAGGTCTTTGGATGTTGTGATGGAATGAATGTATTCTGCTTGTGAGAA
>PVIY010062312.1:0-10911 GCA_004026745.1 Myrmecophaga tridactyla | reverse complement strand
GATCAGAACCCCCCATGGCCTTCCAGGCCAAACAGCCCCCTGGGGACAGCCACCCTGAGGAAATGACAGAGGTGATAAAGCCAACCATTCTGAGATATCGGGAACCTACCTCATATAAAACTGGTTTGTCTATTGATATTTTAGAAAAACAACAGTATATTGGAATGGAAATGCTGATTATGTTTTTGAGAAATATAAAGATGTGGACTGAAATAGGACCCTTTCCTCATACGACGTAACACTTGGAAATTACTTTATAAACTGTAAGGTGCAGCAATGATGTCATACATAAAGACATCTGCTCTCTCTTCTCTGCATAAACATATTACTAAATGGGCGATGTTTCAGGTGTACATTCTTTAGGCTTTGACACATTTCGTATGATTTTCTCCATGTAAATGCTTATTCCTGACTCATGGAGAAATTGTTATGCATTATGGATAAGCCTCCAATTTTCAATATTCAGCTAATTTAGAATTTCCATATTATCATGTAAAGCCTGTGTGTACAGGTGATGACCAATGCAACTCAGTTAAAAACCATAAGCTCTCAGGTTGTCCACGGTAGCAGGGCTGGGCTGCGGGCTGGGCCACACTCCGGGAGGGGCCTGGCTGCAACACTGCCCCGTGCCGGGCTTTGTCCGAGGTTTCGGCTGAGTTGCACATGCAGAGGGTGGAGGCCACCTCTGTGTAGCCCCTCCCAGGGCTGTGTGTCCACAGTCACCACGCAGGCTGGCTTGGCGTGGGGCGGGGGCACTGCCTGTGCAACAGGGACCAGTTCCTCCCTCCTGCACAGGGCCCTGGGGTCACCTGCTCTTTCCTGCTTCCTCTTCTTTAAAATGTATCTGGGATTTAATTCAGGACAAAGGCCATCCACACGGATGTCCAGGGACTACAGTCCAGGGCTCCATGGCGGCCCCAGGCGACCCCTGCCAGAAAGGCCCCACCAGGAAGGCTCCTGCCACTCATGCCCACCCTGGCTGTGAATGTGCCTGCTTTTCTTCTGAAGGTGGGGACAGCTTCCAGTGCCACATGTTTTTTGAAAAATTAAGGCAGCCGAGATATTTGCATGTTGGCTCACGGAAATACTGACATCCATCAGCCACTCAGGAATCAGAAGGGAGCTGGAGAAACAGAGCACATGGTTCTGGCTCCCTGCCCCAGCTCAGGGGTCTCAGGGGCTCCAGGGAAGCCCGCCTGGTGGTCTGGGAAACAGGGGACCCCCACAGCAGGTAGATGTCTCCACTCTGGATGCGTCAGCCTGAGCAGCTCACACTTGTGGGAACTTGGGTGATGCCCTGGACAGGACAGCTACACCCTGGGTCCACACTACAGGCTGGGGGCATGGGTGGGCCTCAGAGACACTGGTCAGCAGATGCCTGACTCCTTGCACATATACCACTCTCTCCAGAAAATGACAATTTCTGCAAGAATTAAAAACAAAAGCTGGCAGTTTCCTCCTCTGGCCAGCTCCCCCACCTCCATCCCTGAGGCAGGTGGCAGCTGCGCTGGCACCACTCAGGCTCTCAGGGTTGTGACCAGTCTGGGGATTTGAGCGGGACAGCCTGGGTCATGTCTGCAATGCTTCTGATGTGAAACTGGCTTTTTATCTGCTAAAAACACAAACTTCCTGCCCACAGCTCCGAGGGTGAGCATGATGAGTTAGTAATTAAGGGAAATGCAGTCTCATCCATCAGCCAACTATCTTGTAGCTAGCAGGCTCCTGGCAGCCAGCAGGCCACTGCCCCCGTGACTACTACCTGCGCCTGTAAACTCAGCTTGTGCAACCCTTCCTGGTTCTTGCCACCAGTGGCCACCAGTCACCTACCAGTGGCTGCCAGTCCCCTCCCACCAGTGGGCAGTGAGCTGCAGTCCCCTCCCACCAGCGGGCAGTGAGCTGCAGTCCCCTCCCACCAGCGGGCATCGAGCTGCAGTCCCCTCCCACCAGCGGGCAGTGAGCAGCAGTCCCCTCCCACCAGCGGCCAGCGAGCTGCAGTCCCCTCCCACCAGCGGGCAGTGAGCTGCAGTCCCCTCCCTCAAGTGTAGCCAGTTACCATGTAAGGAAGACCCACAAAGCCATTCCGTCTGTAAATTCCTGGTATCAGCCCCTGCTCAGAGCTCAGAACTTCAGAGGCCACCGGCTGAGCCCTGTGGCCCCAGACGAGTAAAACCCACTTCCTGAAGCTGTGGAGCCTCAATCCTGGTTCATACTGTTTCCCGGTTTTGTGCTATAATTTCAGTTTCTAAAGAACGAAGTCACATTTCTGTCTTAGGGTTCAGTTGGAGTTTACTGAGAAGGGCTTGATTTCCCTTGGCTGTTTCAAAAGGGGTGAGCTGGCTTTTTTGATCTGGCAACTGGGGCAGGCATTGAAGAAACAAGGTTCTGACATGGGTTGCTTTTCTGGGCTCACCCACAGCTCCCTCCTTGCAGGTCATTTGCAGGTACCACCTGGCATGTCCAGCCTACGAGCTGGTCCATGTTTCAGATGGATTCTGTACTGTAAGTGGTAAGTGCGGCCACTCCAAGTTTAACCCCTAAATGGTCACTTTATCTGCCTTAAGACAAGATGCAGCATCAGATGCTATGTAATGAGCTTCTGTGGCTGCCGGCCCCGGGTCCCTAATCTGGTGACAACACCCCAGGGCAGGGGTCCACGCACCTGCAAGGCCCAGCATAGGGGCTCTCCTGCCGTCTGAGGGGCATAGGAGGTGCCTGATATACTTTGAACCAAGGGTGGCAGGGATGGCATGTCCAGCATGCACACCTGGCCTGTGTGTCCATGGCAGGTGCTGTCACATGTGGCTGTATCCATCATGCCCCCCAAACACAGGCACTGGGGACTTGCCTTGGACAAGCATGATGCCTCTGCAGCTCCCAATGTATTTTAAGCACCTCACTTGGGCACACACCCGTCACACAGGTGCTGATGGGGAACAGCCTCTGGGCGCTGCCCTGGAGGACTCTGGCTGGCATGCCCTGGGGGTGGCATTCCTGCAGCTGAAAGTGCCAAGGATGTACTGAGGTGCAGGTGATCTGAGCAGGCTCTGGGAGAGTCTGAGTGGCCACTGCCGGCCAGTTGCTTCCTCCGGGGCCCTGGCATGGTGCTAAAGGGCAGCCAGCGGGAAGGCGCCATGAGGCCCAGTGCCCCCAGTCACAGGGACCACAGAAAATGTGATGCAGAGGACTGGGAAGACCCCATTTCCAGGGTGCATTCCCCCTTCCACTCAGCCACAGCCAGAGGAGAGCAGAGCGGAGGGGCCCAGCAGCTCCTGCACCCCGCGTGCACCCCGCATGCACCCCGCTCCTACTTCCCCCTAAAGCTCTAAGCAGAAAGGATCTCACTTCTGAACTTTATGCTGGAGAAGAACACCAAACACCAAAATCTTACTAAACTCAGACAAGCAAAAACTGGAATTTGGCCAGACAGCAGCCGTGGCCCCGCTGCCACCTCACGTGTGCGTGTTTCCACCGAGCTCCCCTGTCCTCCCAGTGCCTTTGGACGGACACACAGCCACCGCCACGAGAGCCCAGCCATGGCTATGTGGATGCACACAGGAGGGGCTGCAGGTGGAGGGCAGTGGCGTCCACTCGTGGGCCAAGATGAGTCACTACCTCAGGACGGAAGGGACGGTACCCTTGTAACTGCAGAGAATCTCCATCTAGAACTTTCTCGTGGTGCAGACCCACCCATCTCAGAGGCAGCTGAACAGACACTGTTTGTGAACAGAAACAATGTATGTGACTTTTTCATATCTCCTCGGAGGGTCATAATAAGGAAAATATATTTGCTTTTCAAGGAAACATCAAATAAGGTAAATGATTCAATATGTAAGGAAATTTTCCATTAATATTGTTCATGAAATGGTTTCATAAAAAAGCTTATGCATGCAAATAATTTCACTTAAATAGATTTACCCTTGGATGCTAATAGACTAAGCTGCTCAAATTAATTTTAAATTTTCCAAAAACCAATATAAAACATTGGCTTTGTTATGATCTATGAAATTATTTTCTAATATTTCTTTGCACCCTTGAGCAATTTAAAATCTGTGAAGTAATGCATTTTTCCATTGGAACCAATCACTGTGGTGATTGTGAAACCATAATTTTTATATTAAACAAAAGCACAAGCTTTAAGGTTTTTAGAGGCAACAGAAAGAAATGCACAATGACCTTGAAATAGGAACAATTTGCAAAACATTTAGAGAACATTTAAGTTTTTATTTTTTAAAAGGAGCTTTAAGGCATTAGAGAAGAGTACAGATGGCATAATTAGCGCAGATGACTGTGGCAGCTGAGCACCTGTGGGGAACTGGCCTCAGCCTGAGGGCAGGTGTTCTAACAAGGTGGGGCCCTCTCGGTCACCTGGTCAGTTTTGTGGGGTGGGGGTTCCTAGGGGCTCTGAGAGGCAGCCTGGGGTCCTTGCCTGCCCACCAGTCTCTGCAGCCCTCATCAGCTTCGTGGTGCTGGAGGAAGTTACAGGGTCTTCCACGAGGGTACCAATAAGGGCCCAAAGGTCACAGCATTTTCTCCATAAATGGGAAACCCACAGCGCCCTAAACTGTGACTGCTCTGAAATGAAGAGGCACTCGGCCTCATCCCCTAGAAGGTGCTTCGTTACTTTCAGACTTCCTCAGCTCAACTATTTGCAGAATTACAGATATTCCACTTATTAAAAGCAATCCCACACCATCCACACTTAAAACAGCAAGGCAATAAAGACTTGAGATTTGAGTAGAAGTACTTCAGGGAAAGCAGAAGAAGAGGCGCCGGGCACATCGCACCACGGCCAACGCGTTTAAGGCTCTGAGTCTCTGCCAGTCAACAAGCTGCTGACAAGCTGTTTAATCTGAAATTTCCCCAACGGCTTCTCTTTAAGAATATAATTGAAGTTTTCTTTAAGACTTTTTTTCTGCGGTAAAAATTTAGATAGATTCTAAACTTAATCTAGGCAAAAGGAGATGGGTTATTGCAGGATGAAGCCAGGACTTGGCTGCAATCCCAGGCCTGCCCTGGCACTGCCCAGAGATGTCCAGCCCACCTGAGAGCAGGCACCCACAGATGTGTGGCATGGGCCGGTAAGCAGGCAGGGTGTCCCCACGCCTCGGGGCTTTAGATATTAGAGGCATAAACATTTACATTTCAAATAACACACAATTGTGGTAGCTAACTGAGGGAAGATTGTGATGTTAACATAAGACCCATATTTACAGGTTGCAGCTGATTTTAGCAAAACCGTAGCCTTAGCAGAAACAAGCAGCACTGGGCATTACCATAGGTCATCTCTGAATTGCCCCCAAATGCCTGAGGGTAATTGATGCCCATTTCCAGAAAAACCTCAGGCCCAGCTGGCTAGGGGAAAGCAGAGCCCATCACGACACGCGGGGCTGGGCGGGAGAGGCCTTCTTGATGGTCTCGATGTTTCAGATGCCAGCACTGCATCTCCCTGCACCATTCAGTGGGCTGATTGTGAACAGCTGATATTTCACATGTCTCAGCCCCCAAAGCAGCAGCTTTGAGAAACCCCGAATCCTCACGAGCCAGCTCAGCACCCCTCTTTCAGGTCAGTCAGCTGCACCTTGGCTGCAGGAGGACTGAGGAGGTTCTGGAAGCCCAGGGCTGGCAGCTCACAGCGCCCCAGTGAGTTCACTGGGCTTCACGGCCGGGGTCCCTGGGGTAAAAGGCACCCCCCACCCCATCCCTGGAAGGCACCCCTGGGCCACCGAGAGGTTGGTGCTTGGGTGTCCAAGGCAGGCAGGGTGGACAGTGACCGCATTTATTCTCTCTGGGACCCGGCTCTGTCATGACCGCAGGGCCATGGCTCCCTGCAGTAACCCCCTGCCTGGTCCTAGCAGCATCCTCTGATCACCGCGCCTCCACACCCACCCTTTCTGTGCTGCTGCCTGGCCACTTACATGGCACTGACCCCGAGGGCCTCCCGTGGCTGGGGAAGTGGGGAAGAGGCTGGAAGGGCTGGGGTGCACCTTCTGACCATCAGATAGGATTTGGGAGTTGAGGAAACAATTTGGAGAGACTTTTCCCAAATTCCCACTTGCTCTCATTTATCATGTTGAGAGCCAAGCCAGCCTTCCGGATGTTAGATTTTATCAGCCTCCAGGAATAGGGAATGCAGGACAGATGTCCAGAAAGGAGGGCTGTGAACTAGAGAGGCCAGGTGGGCACAGTGGGCCTGACCGCCCCTCCAAAATCCCAGCAGGTTGGAGGCCAATGGGCTGCAGTGGAGAAGCTGCTGCTGGCATCCTGTCTGGGGTCTGGGGAAGACACAGCTTTGAAGGGGTCTGGAGCCACCCAGCAGACCCAGATGCAAGCTGGGCTCAGGATGCTGCTCTCTGGCAGGGAAGGTTCTGGAAGCCCCATGTCCAAGGAGGGAGAGGCTGCCCCTCTGCACGTGTTGACCAGGCATGGGAGAGTCAGAAGGCAGATCAGCTGCAGAAGAACAAAAACCTTTTCTCCCCACAGCTGCCAGGCATGATTGGATGGCCCAGCTCCCCTAGGAAGACACTCACCCCTTCCCCCAGCTGCCATATCCCATGGCCCCCCAACACCACAGGCTCCACGACAGACATGGCACAGTCTCCCTGTGGACCCAGCACTGGCAGAGGGAAGCAGCAAAGGACAATCCTGCCACAACTTGTCTGCTCGAGTGTGTGGGTCACCCATGAACCACTAACAGATGCTGCAGAACAAACAGCAAGGTACGATGTTGTTCCATGCAGAGGGGCAGTGACCCTTAGCTGCTGACACCCCACAAGTCTCAAAACCCACATGGAAATGAATCACCTGCAGCTGTCACATAACCACAGACTTACTTCGTCCAGCAAATCCAGCATGGCCATTAACAGGCCACGACGGGAGAGAATGGCCTTTTCAACAAAATCACAAGACTCTTTCAGATACATTCACTGGCAGAAAAGCTAGTTCATGTTACTCCAAAGCAGATGTTTGTAATGAAATAACATGATATAAACCATGAAGCCTGAGTTAAAAGTTGACCATATCTCAAATAAATTACCTTCAAGTTCCCTTTATGGGAAAATAAAACCCAGCCTCCTCTCCAGATTTGACCTTTCTGGATGCTGACCTGAAAGAGTGAAAAGGACATAAAAATAACAAAGGGAAACCACATTCCAAAGTGGGGCCCCAGACTGGGCCAGCATGTCTACACCAAGCTAGCAGGACAGCTAAGCACATCACACTTATTCTTTCCTGGTTTGTTCCTGGGCTTGGGAGCCCCTGCCCTTTCCAAACCTACACTGCCAGCTGTCATCTATGGCACCCAGGAAGGTCAAAGGGTGGAGAATAAAGAGGCTGGCACCAGCCAACTTATCAATTTAAGACCCATGCACCACCCAGCCACTAGGAAGTAAGCTGTTCGGTCACATCTGGCCTGTCTGGGTTCTTGGACAGGCTTCAAAGTCTGGGGAAGCTACATGAGTTCAAACCTAACCCTCACCCCTTCCCAGCACTCTTTCCTGCTTTTGATCTCTTAAACACAGAATCTTTAATAGAAAAGCCCAGTGGCAGGAATCACACAGCAAGGAGTGGTACAAACACAGGCCATTAGGCAGCATCTAGAGCCCTGGGAGCAGGTGCTTGCCTTCCTGTGCACTGCCGCACACACATACACATGCATACATGTATGCGAGGACACATGCACACACGTGCACACATGCATGCACATGCAAAGACACATACACACATGCACATGGGACTTGCACACACATACACGTGGGACACATGGGCACACACAGATTATCCAATGCAGAACACAAACAAAACACTCTTTTTTCCTTGTCAATCCAAGTGTTTCAATGAAAGTCTCTTCGAGCATCATTCCATAGATCTCAGATAAAGTAATTAATGTAGGATCAAGATTCATTTGGTGGGGAATGTGTAGGAGTGGCGAACGGGATGCAGCCGAGCCAAACCTGTGCCTTGGAGAAGCAGCTGCTCCCAACAGGCCAGTGCCCTAGACCAGTGGCCCGAGGCAGCTGGCCAAGGAGCCCAGCGGGGGCCCCAGTGGGAGCCCAGCTGCCTGCGGTGCCTGCACAGGATGCGGCCACCTCGCCTCTCCTGTGGGAGGTGGGGAGGGGTCAGCCACAGCATAAAGCAAAATGAATGGATGGGGAGCTGCAGAATTCTGCTGTATAATTTGACTTAGAAACCACAGAACCCTTTCCTGCTTTCCCTTCCCTCCTGGTTCCTCCCCAGCAGATTTTAAGCGAAAAGTCTCAGCATCAATCACCGTATATAGAAAGAAAAGATCTCAGTCACCAACCCACAGGATAAAATCCACCACGTGGTTTGTCCAGTTCTTGGTGACAATGTGGCCAAAAGCCTGGGGGGCAGTGCACAGGCACAAAACCAGGAAATGCCTTCATATCTTAGCACAGAACAGAGAGCATTAAAAGAACATTCCAAGTAAAGGTGGAAAGAAGTAAAAAAAAAAAAAAAGAAATCCACAAAATCAGAATTTACAAAAGGCAAGTTTCCATCCTCATTGAATCAGCTCTTGGCCCTTTCCCAAGTTTGAGAACTAAGTACAATAAAACTCCCCAAAAGCTCCGAAAAAGTCTAACCACAACGTCACTCCCTGCGGCCTTCTTAACACAGAGCTCGTGTGAACCACGCGGGGGTGGCAGAAAGCACAACAAGATGCACCCTTACCAGGCTGGCCCAGGCCCACCAGAGGCACGAGGAGGAGGCTGCGCCCACCTGGGGAAGGAGAGCAGAGAGTGAGAAGCTGACCACTAGGGCCCTCCAGGGGCCGGCACTGCCCTCGCCTGGCCACCTGGCCCTCCACGGGTGTTGTCAGGGCTTCAGAGGAAGCAAAACTTTTTAAACCTACTCTTGGTGTGTGGCTGGTGGCGGGAGGAGTGACAGGCCTTGCACGCAGCAGCACCTGTTTTGTAACCCCCTGTTCTAGTCTGCCAAAGCTGCCAGAAAGCAGCACACCAGAGATGGGTTGCCTTTTAATAAAAGGTGATTTATTTAGTTAAAAATGTATAGTTCAGGTGGTGTGACACTGGCTCAGTGGAAGAATTCTCACCTGGAGACCCAGTGAGATTGCTGGAGCCTTCCCATGCCAAAAGAAAAAATCAAAATACAACATATAGTTCTTTAGAGGAAAGGCAACTAGCTGTCATCTGAGGTTCTCTGTTACACAGGAAGGCACAGGGTGGTCTCTGCTGGCCTTCTCTCCTGACTTCTGGGCTCCAAGAGCTTTCCCCAGGGTGATTCCTTTCTGCATCTCCAAAGGCCTGGGCTGAGCTGCCGAGATGAGGTGGTCTGAGCTGCTTGGGCTGTGCTGTGTTGACCTCTCTCATTTAAGCTTCCAATGCATTAAATTAAACATCACTCACTGAAGAAGGCGCTCCTCTTAGTGACTGCAGATGTGATCAGCCATAGATGAGTCTCACATGCTGATGATTTAAGTCCACAGTGACGGAGCTAGGCACCTTCACCTGGCCAGGCTGACACCTGACCCTAACGACCACAGCCCTGTGAGCGCATCTCCCTGAATCACTGCTGTGGGGGCAGAGGGGGCCAGGCCCACGGGACTGGGGACAAAAGCCCCATTGTTGTCTGTCTCTGAGCAGAAACAGCCCTGGCTCAGGAACCCATCATGGCCCTTTCCCAAGAGTCTGCCTTGGGGAGGGCAGGGGGCCCGGTGCCATGCTTGGCCCTGCACACCTGCTGACGTGGCAACCATCTTGGAGGTGATGGTTGGGTTTCGGGGTGCTCTGCATGACAGCGGCTGCACCTCTGCCTCCAAAGGTTGAGCTGTCACCCCCAGGAGCAGCCAGGACTGCACCATGTGACATGCACTGTGCAGCCACCCCCACTGCACAGAGGTGCAGGCCAGGCTCCCCCAAGTCCAGTCCTGGACAGGACATGAAGGGGGGCACCCCACAGGGCAGTGGGCAGGGCATCCCACAGGGCAGTGGGCAGGGCATATGGCCACTTCTGCCCCTCCAGACCATCCTCTCCCCTCCCACCCACCTTACCCACATCTGCCTACAGCAAGAACCTACTGGGAGAGCCCTGGTGCCTGGAGCCCAGCCCCCACCCCCACAGACCCCAAACGCCATGCAGGGACCCAGTCCAATCCCCACCTCAGCTCTCAGCCTCCCACTCCAGCTCTCAGGAACCCCCAGGCTCTCAGCCTCCCCCCTTTCCTGGCTCTCAGGCTCCCCCAGGCTCCCAGCCCCACCTCCAGGGATGCAGCCCTGCCCTTCTCTCAGTTCTTTCAAACACGTTTCCACCAAGTGTCTGATGAGTTTATACAAGTCTAGGTAAGTTTTGGGGGCTCCAAAATCTAAAGGTTGTGGTCCCTGGGGATCGGTGGTATGGGGGTGTCAGTGGTCCTGGGGCGGTCAGCAGTCCCAGGGGGGTTGGTGGTCCCACGGTTCAGTGATCCCAGAGCCCCTCGTCTGGACCCTCCTGGGGTTTTCCCTGGGGGCAATGCAGGGGTGGTGGCACCGAGACCTGGCCAGGCGTGTGCCCTCCCCTCACGCTGCCGACCAGGTGCCCTCTCTGGGGGACAGGTTGTTTTCAGCTCAGGACACAGCAGGCGAAGCCTGGGGGAGAGCGCAGGGCTTTGTGGGTGGTTGTGCTGGCGGACCCCTCCCTGCGAGGCCCTCACCAGCCCCAGCCGTCCACCGAGAGTGTCACGCTGGCCACAGGACAAAGCTCTGCAGCCGCCTTCCCTTCCTCTACAGGGCGGGGGTGCTGGGCGCACAGACCTAACAGGACCCTCCCGGGACCTCTTTGCACCCACGTGCCCTTGTGTGGGTGCATGGCCCGGGTTCCTCCCGCCCCTAAACTGGGCCGGGGCAGCAGCCAGTGTGGCTCACTGGAGGGGTGCAGCCCTCCCCCCACTCTCCCCCC
>PVIY010062311.1:0-10907 GCA_004026745.1 Myrmecophaga tridactyla | reverse complement strand
AGCTAGCAAACTAGAACAGATTTGGTACCAGGGAGTGGGGTGCTGCTGCAGTTTGCAAATACCAGATATGTTGGAACGGTTTTTTTGGATGACTAAGGGGAATATTTTGGAGGAACTGTGAAGAGAATGATGGAGAAGTCCTGGAGTGCTTGAAGAGACTGTCGGAACCACTGCCAATCTTGACAAAGGAGGACACAAAAGGGAGAGATTGGAGTTTGCAGAGTGAGAACCATGGAAGCTCGGGTCTGAAGCCAAGAAACCTTGGCCAGGAGACTGGACCCACCTGTATGCTGGTAGGGGTGAGTTTATCCTGAAGGGAAACTCACCTTGTTGCAGTGGAAGAGTTGTGCAGCCTCGGGCCTTGGAGAAGGTACAGTACGCTCCTTGGGGGACTGGGGAGAGCCTCGCTGCCACCACATGGAGGGGTTGAGCGTGTTACCTGGAAGTGCCAGAGAGCCCAGGGGTGGCCCTGATGCCTGGAGAGAGTGGAGCTGAGTGAAAGGTGGTCTCCTCAATGTTCCCTGAGGTTGATTTGGAAAGAGGCAGGCCACTGCATAGACCCTTGGAAAAGGTGGGACTGCCACTTTCTAAAGCCGAAGGATAAATGACTTTCAGACTCTGAAATCCCATGATGTTTTCCCTGCAGGTTTTACATCTGTGTTCTTCTAATTTCTCCCTATGGAAATGAAAACCTGTATCCTGTGAATAGCCTCCTTTGCATATTGGCACCGGACTTGTTTTGAGATTCACAGGTCCGCAGCCGGAAGAGAATTTTTTGCACCTGTTTGAGGCGATGCGTGTAGTTGCCAAGTTGACAAGGGATGGACATGTGGTAGTTAGGTTCAGTTGTCAAGTTGGCCAGGTCAAGGCACCTAGTTCTGTTGCTGTGGACATGAGCCAATGGTAGGTGAACCTCATCTGTTACTGATTTACATCTGCAGTCGGCTAGGAGGTGTGCCTGCTGCAGTGAATGACATTTGACTTAATTGGCTGGTGCTTAAATGAGAGAGCGCAATGTAGCACAGCCTAAGCAGCTCAGCATTCCTCATCTCAGCACTCACAGCTCAGCCCAGGCATTTGGAGATGCAGAAAGAAGCCACCCCAGGGAAAGTTGTTGGAACACAGAGGCCTAGAGAGAAGGCCAGCAGAGACCATCCTGTGCCTTCCCACGTAAGAAAGAACCTCCGTGGAGGTTAGCTGCCCTTCCTCTGAAGAACTAACAAAATAAATCCCCTTTTATTAAAAACCAATCTGTCTCTGGTACGTTGCTTTCCAGCAGCTAGCAAACTAGAACACTGACCAATGGAATCAGATTTGAATATTCATAAATAGACCCTCTCATCTACTGACAATTAGTCTTTGATAAAGTGGTCAAGCCAACCTAACTCAGAAAGAGCAGCCTCTTCAATAAATGGTGTTTGGAGAACTGGATATCCATATACAAAAGAAGGAAAGTGGGCCCATATCTCACACCTTATACAAAAATTAACACAAAATGAATCAAAGACCTAAACATTGGAGCCAAGACAATAAAACTTTTAGAAGAAAATGTAGGGAAATATCTTATAAATCTTACAATAGGAGGTGGATTCCTAGACCTTACACCCAAAGTGTGAGCAATGAAAAAATAGATAAATTGGATCTTCTCAAATTTAAACACTTTTGTGCACCAAAGAAATCTGTCAGGAAAGTAAAAAGGTAGCCTATGCAATGGGAGACAATATTTGGAAACCACATATCAGATAAGGGTTTAATATCCAGAATATACAAAGAGATTCTACAGCTCAAAAACAAAAAGACAAACAATCTAATATAAAAATGGGCAAAAGACATGAACAGACACTTTTCAGAAGAGGAAATACAAATGGCTAAAGGCATGTGAAAAGATGCTCGACTTCATTGGCTTTTAGGGATATGCAAATCAAAACCACAATGAGATATCTCACACCCACTAGAATGGTCATTATCAATAAAACAGAAAATGACTAGTGATGAAGAGGATGTGGAGAAAAAAGGCACACTTAGTCACTGTTGGTGGGAATGTAGAATAGTGCAACTGCTCTGGTAGGCAGTTTGGGGTTCCTCAGGAAGCTAAGTATAAAATTGTCATATGATCCAGCAATCCCATTACTAGGTTTATATTCAGAGGAACTGAAGGCAAGGGCACAAGCAGACATTTGCACACCGATGTTTATGGAGGCATTCTGCATGATTGCCAAAGACATGGAAATAGCTGAAATGTCCATCAACAGAGTGGCTAAACAAGCTGTGGTATATACATATGATTGTACTATCCACAATTACATAGCTGTAAGACAGAATAAAGCCATGAAGCAAGTGAAAACATGATGAACCTTAAGGACATTGTTCTGGTTTGCTATCTGCCAGAATGCAATATACCAGAAACAGAATGGCTCTTAAAAGGGGGAATTTAATGTTGCTAGTTTACAGTTCTAAGGACAAGAAAATGTCCCAATTAAAACAAGTCTATAGAAATGTCCAATCTAAGGCATCCAGGAAAAGATACCTTGGTTCAAGAAGGCCAATAAAGTTCAGAGTTTCTCTCTCAAGTGAAAGGGCACATGGCAAACACAGTCAGAGTTTCTCTCTATCTGGAAAGACACATGGTGAACAAGGTTAGGGTTCCTCTCTCATCTGGAAGGGCACATGGCAAACACAGCATCATCTGCTAGCTTCTTCTCCTGGCTTCCTGTTCCATGAAGCTCCATGGGAGGCATTTTCCTTCTTCATCTCCAAAGGACTCTGCTTCTATTGGCTATGTTGTTCTGCTCTGCTCTCTCTGAATCTCTCATTCTCCAAAATGTTTCCTCTTTCATAGGACTTCATAAACTAATCAAGACCCACCCGAATGGGTGGAGACATGTCATCACCTAATCCAGTTTAACAACCACTCTCGATTATATCACATCTCCAGGGAGATGATCTGATTACAGTTTCAAACATACAGTATTGAATGGGGATTATTCTGCCTTTATGAAATGGGATTTAGATTAAAACAGGGCTTTTCTAGGGGACCTACATCCCCTCAAACCAGCACAGACATTATACTGAGTGAAATTTTAAAAAGGGCAAATATTGTATGGTCTCACTAATATGAACTAACATTAAGTGAACTTTGAGAATTAAAGTTAAGAACACAAGTTATCGGGAGATAGAAAGAGGGCAGAGATTGAGCATTAGATACTGAAGGAATACAGAATGTGCAACAGGATTGACTGTAAACATCCAGAAATGGATAGCACAATACTATTTGATGGTAGCAAAATAATATAATTACACTGAATGAAGCTGAGTGTGAATACGTTTGACGGAGAAGGGCTGGAGGCAAATATGACACCAGAAGGAATGATAGAGGATAAATACTAAGATGGTATAATTTAACAATGCCTAGAGTGGGGAATGATGGTGATTAAATGTACAAATATAAGAATGTTTTTGCATGTGGGAGAACAAATGAATGTCAACATTGCAAGGTGTTGAAAATGGATAGCATACAGGAAAAAATACAATCAATGCAAACTAGGATCTATAGTTAACAGTAACATTAATAATATGCTTCCATTGAATGTAACAAAGGCAGTATGCCAAAACTAAATGACAATAGGCAGGGGATATGGGGGAGGGGTATGGGATTTTTATGAAAGAAAAGGAAATGTCCTCATATATTTTGTTGTGGCGTAGGCATGGCTGCAATTGTACCAGAAACAATTGATTTTTTTACTTAGGTTGGATTGTATGATGTGCAAATAAAAGTGTTTAGAAATGAACAGAGGGTAGGCCACGTGACTCAGCAGGCAGAATTCTTGCCTGCCATGCCAGAGACCCAGGTTCGATTCCCGGTGCCGGCCCACGCAAAAAAAAAAAAAGAAAGAAATGAACAGAGAATGTGATGATATTGTGAGCCATTAATTGCATGCCAAGTATGGAACATTCATATGTTAAGAATTTCATGTTTGTATGTTATTTGATTTTTATCAATAAAAATTTTTTTTAAATGAAATGAACAGAGAGAAACAAGTGCTAGAGAAAATGTGGAGAAAGAGATGTACCTATTCACTTTGGTAGGGACACACTCTGGTGCAGCCCCTGTGGACGGCTGTGTGGTGGTTCAACAGGAGGCTATGTGTGGGGTTGTCATATGATCCTGCAATCCCATTGCTAGGTATATACTTGGAGGAACTGAGAGTGGGGACACAAATGTACTGGTGTTTATGGAGGCAGTGTTCTCTATTTGCAGTGGATGGAGGTGGCCTTAGGATATAATGACTGAGGAACGGAAGGGGGGACATGCAGTTTAGACATAGACTACTGAGAAGTTGCAAGAAGAAGAGAAATTGTGAGGCATGCAACTAGGTGAATGAACCTTGAGGAAAGTATGTTGAATGAAATGTTAGAAACAAAAAGACAAATATTTCATGCCTCACTCACATGGACTAATACAAACATGGAGAATCGAAGTTGAGAGCATGGGTACCAGGTTTGGGCCTTTGTAAAGGGTCCTAGATTGTAAATGCTCCTACAGCAGTCATCTATTCTGGAGTTGTAACTGTTATTTATAAATTCTGAGATGCTGAGCTATTTGTGTGTAACCTGGTCATTTCCTGGAACTTTGGGTATTTGTGTGACAGCTGAGACTCAAGAGGTATGAAAGTCAGCATTGCCCCATACAGCAACTGTTTAAAAGGTTGAAAAAGTGATCAGACTTCAACAAGCAATAAGAATGAAGCTGATCTGGATAGGATGAAAGTATATCAGAATACAGAGTGAAGCATGATATGATCCATATTTTAAAACTTCAGCTTTTCTGTGTGAGACCAAAAGAAAAGATTATTTTTGGGGGTGCAAAATTTATATTTGGGGAGCACATTACCTAAATTAACTTGTATTGTCAGTTTAGTTGAACACTATAAGTACATGGAATCTTGAATAGGGTGTGAGATTTTGTTGGTTTGTACAATTTAATGTGATATACATCCCAGAGTAATTTAGGCAAAGAATAAAAAAGTATTTGAAAAGTCCTCTTGGGTTACTAGGGAGAAAAGAGGAAATATTACACTCCCCATCTGAGGAATTCCTGATATTCTCACAAGTAGTGGGGACAACCAATTCAAGAGGATGAGCCCTTGATCTTGGGTTTTGCCCCTATGAAACTTATTCCTGCAAAGGAGAAGATAAGCCTACTTATAATTTGGCCTAAGATCACCCCTAAATAATATCTTTTATTGCTCAGATGTGGACTCTCTCTCTAAGCCAACTCAGCAGGTGAACTCACTGCCCTCCCCACTGTGTGGAACACCACTCCAAGGTGTGTAAATCTCCCTGGCAACATGTGATAGAACTCCTGGGATGAACTGAGACCCAGCATCAAGGGATTGAGAAAGGCTTCTTGACCAAAAGAGGAAAGAGAGAAATAAGACAAAATAAAGTTTCAGTGACTGAGAGATTTCAAACAGAGTTGAGAGGTTATCCTGGAAGTTATTCTTATTCATTACACAGATATCCCTTTTTAGGTTATAGTGTATTGGAGGGAAATACCTGAAACTGTTGAACTGTGTTCCAGTAGCCTTGATTCTTAAAGACAATTGTATAACTATATAGCTTTTACAATGTGATCATGTGATTGTGAAAACCTTGCAGCTGGTGCTTCCTTTATCCAGGGTATGGGCAGATGAGTGAAAAAATAAAGACAAAAATAAATAAATAATAGGGGGGATAAGAGGTAAAAATAAAATTTGGGTAGGTTGCAGTATTAGTGGTCAATGAGAGGGAGGGGTAAGGGGTATGGGATGCATGGGTTTTTTCTTTTATCCTTTTGTTTCTTTTTCTGGAGTGATGCAAATGTTCTAAAAATGATCATCATGATGATACACAACTATGTGATGATATTGTGAGCCATTAGTTGTATACTTTGTATGGACTTTATGATGTGTGAAGATTATCTCAATAAAAATGTTTTCTTAAGAAAGTATTGGCAAAGTTCCTTGAGGGACAGGAAAAATATATATGGAACCATCAAACTTTACCACCAGGGAAATCCCTAATATTGTCTCAAATATTAGGGCCTCCCAAGTCAATAGGCCAAGCCCTTGATCTTGAGGCTTACTCTTGTGAACTTTATTTCTTTAGCAGAGAAGCTTAGTCTACCTGTAGTTATGCCTCAGAGTTACTCTAAGGAGATCTCTTTTATTGCTCAGATGTGGCCTCTGTCTCTCTAAGCCCAACTCTGCAAGTAAAATCATTATCCTCCCTGCTATGTGAGACATGACATCCGGGGGTGAAAGTCTCCTTAGCAACGTGGGACATGACTCCCAGGGATAAGCCTGGCCCTGTCACTATGGGATCAACAATGCCTTCCTGACAAAAAAGTATCAATAGCTGAGAGAGTTCAAATAGAGTTGAGAAGCTATTCTGGAGGACACTTTTATGCAAACTTCAGCTTGATATTGCTATTTACCATGGTTTGCCAAAACCATTCCTCTCAACCCTAAAGAACACCTAGAGCTCTATCTGAGATTCTACAAAAGTTTCACATGCTAGGATTACTTTCCAGAAACCTACAACCTCCAGTTGATTCCTAGGCCAAATAAATCCTGAAATGCAGAGGAGCCAGCCTGTCCAAGAACATCAACTAGTTCCATCCCCCTATCCCATATTATCAACCTGAGAAAGGTAGACTGTGCATAGCCCAAATACCCTAAAGAGTGGGAGAAAGATCAAAGGAGAAGGAGGAGTAGTTACATAGAGAAGATAGGATTTAACAAATGAGTATGACTGCTGAATTATTATATTGATTTTTTTTTAGTCTCCAGTGTCTTGGAGCAGCTAGACAGAAAAACCTAAAATTGTGAGCTGTAACCCATACCAAAATCTGAAATCTGTTCTATAACTATTTGTAACAATGTACGTTGAAATTTATTGTTTTTTCATATATATGTGTGTATTTCACAATTAAAAAAAACAAAATTAGGATAAAAAATTAAATAAATAATGGGGGATAAGGGGTTAAAAAAAAAATGGGTAGAATGCAATATTAGTGGTCAGTGAAGGGAGCGGTTAGGAGTATGGGATGTATGACTATTTTTCTTTTTTCTTTTCATTTCTTTCCTGGAGTGAAAAAAAAAGAGATAAAGTTTCTTTTCTGGAGTGATGTAAATGTTCTAAAAATGATCATGGTGATGAATACATAAGTATTCAAAATAGCAACTGGGTGGTGTGACGGTGGCTCAGTGGCAGAATTCTCACCTGCCTTGCTGGAGACCCGGGTTCGATTCCCAGTGCCTGCTCATGTTAAAAAAAAACAAAGCAACCAAAAGAATCAAGTACTTAGGATTGAACTCAACTAGGGATGTAAAGGACTTGTACACAGAAAACTACATAACATTGCTAAAAGAAATCAAATAAGATCTATATAGGTGGAAAGACATTCCCTCCTCATGGATAGGAAGGCTAAATATAGTTAAGATGTCAATTCTACCCAGATTGATCTACAGATTCAACACAGTACCAATCAAAATTGTAAGAATCTACTTTGAAGACTTGGAAAAGCCAGTTACCAAATTCATCTGGAAGGGAAAGAGACCCCAAATAGCTAAAAGCATCCTAAAAAAGAAGAACGAAATGGTAGGATTAACACTCCCTGACTTTAAAACCTATTATAAAGACACAGTAGTCAAAACAGCATGGTACTGGCACAAAGATAGAAGCACTGACCAATGGAACCAAATCAAGAGTGCAGAAATAGACCATCAAATCTATGGTCAACTGATTTTTACAAGGATCCCAAATCCTCTGAACTGGGACAAAATAGTCTTTTCAATAACTGGGCATGGAAGAATTGGATACTAATAGCCAAAAGAATGAAAGAGGACCCTTACCTAACACCATTTACAAAAATTAACTCAAAGTGGATCAAACACCTAAATATAAGAACTAGCACCATAAAACTTCCGAAGAAAATGTAGGGAAACATCTTCAAGACCTAGTAATAGGAAGTAGCTTCCTAAACTTTACACTCAAAGCACAAGCAACTAAAGAAAAAAATAGATAAATGGGAACTCCTCAAAATCAAATGCTTCTGTTCCTCAAAAGACTTTGTCAAAAAGGTGAAGAGGTAGCCAACTCAATGGGAGAAAATAATTGGAAATCACATATCAGACAAAGGTTTGATATTCTGTGTACACAAAGATATCATACAATTCAAAAACAAAAGAACAACCAACCCAATTATAAAATGGGCTAAAGATATGAATAGGCATTTTTCTGAAGAGCAGATACTGATGGCTTTAAAGCACATGAAGAGATGTTTATTTTCATTGGCTATAAGGGAAATGCAGATCAAGACTACAATGAGATACCACCTTACACCTATAAGAATAGCTGTTATTAAACAAACAGGAAACTAAAAATGTTGGAGAGGATGTGGAGAAATTAGGACACTTATGCACTGCTGGTGGGAATGTATAATGGTGCAGCCACTATGGAAGACAGGCAGTTATTTAGGAAACTAAATATCAAGTTTCCCTATGACCCAGCAATGGCACTACTTGGTATATACCCAGAAAAACTGAAAGCAATGACACAAATAGACATTTGCACACCGATGTTCATAACAGCATTATTCACAATCGCCAAAAGATGAAAACAAATCAAATGCCCATCAACAGACAAGTGGATTAACAAAATGTGGCATATACATATGATGGAATATTAGGCAGCAGTAAGACAAAATGACGTCCTGAAGCACATGACACGATGGATGAGCCTTGAGGACATAATGCTGAGTGAAATAAGCCAGACACAAAAGATAGATACTCTATGATTCCATTTTTATGACCATGGTAAAGGTAAAATCAGAGGCTTATAATACAGAATATAGGGGACTTAGAGATACATCGAAGCTAGAGATGGGTGAACTGTTAGCTAATGAGGTTGAACTCCAATGTAAGGGAATAGATAGAAGCAAAGGCAGTTTTCTTTTGGGTCTATAAGTAATATTACCATATTGAAGATGAACAAGATTGAAAGGGATTGTATAGACCTACATGTCCCACTGATTAACACTGGAAATATAAATTAGTTCTTGCAAGAACTACTTCAAAGGTCTTATTTGTGTACAAAGAGTGTTTAAGTCCAGGGTACGAAGGGAAAACTGCTATTTCATGCTATGGGCTATGCTTAAAAGGAAACCATCAGCACTACCACAGCAACAGCAGAGGTAAATAAGAGGGGGAGGGACAAGAGTTAAGAGGAGGTTTAGATTTCCTGTTTGGCAAGGGTGTGTTTCTTGGTTTTCTTTCTTTAGATAATGAAATTATCTAAAATTGAGAGTGTTGATGAACTGTGGACTTTGAGCACCATACATGATCCCTGATGAATGCAGGTGGCTGAAGGATGCACTGATTGAGAAGTAGATTGGTGAACAACAGTGTATACTTATGAATGAATGTTGTGCTGCTACAAAAAAGGAATGAAGTCGTAAGGCAAGCAATGATGTGAATGAACGCATGGGGCATTTGGTGAGGCAAAATAAGCCAGAAACAAAAGAACAACAATGGTATGTTCTTTAAATTTTTTTTTTTTAACATGGGCAGGCACCAGGAATCGAACCCGGGTCCTCTGGCATCACAGGCAAGCATTCCTGCCTGCTGAGCCACCGTGGCCCACCCAATGGCATGTTCTTTAGAAAATGTTTGCAAGAAAACAGGGTCCTAGATTGGAAGCTTTTATAGCAGACACATTTAGTTCGGAGTGGTGATTATTAGTTCCAGATTTTGAGAGGCTGTTTTATAGATATATCCTGATATTTAGAGATAAGGATGAAGCCAATCAGGTTGGGGTTAAAGTAATTAAGAGCACAGGGTAAGGAAGACAATGTCAATATTTTAGAACTACACATACTCTTTGAGACCAAAGGAAGAAAGGTTTATTTGGTCTGAAATGAAATTTTCTGTAGTGCATAATCTAACTCAACGTATCTGTATAGCTCATTTGAACAATTGAAACACAGGGGGCTCAGAATAAGAAAAAGGTTGTTTAATCCCATATAGGTTAATGTAATGCCTGGATATATCCTAGAGTATATCAAGCAGATAATCAAAATGTATTGACAAAGTCCCTTGAGGGTAGGAGAAAAAATATGGCACTATTAAACTTTACCATCAATAAATGCCCTGATTTTGACATGCCCTGTGTCAAATTTTAGGGCAACACAAACCAATAGGCCATGCCTTTGATCTTGAGGCTTACTCTTGTGAAGCTTATATAGGTAGTGGAGAAGCTTAGCCTACCTATAGGTATGCCTAAGAGTTACTTCTGGAGGACCTCTTTTGTTGCTCAGATGTGGCCTCAGTCTCTCTAAGCCCAACTCTGCAAGTGAAATCATCACCTTTCCCCCTACATGGGGCATGACTAATCCAGGGGTGAAAGTCTCCCTGACGACCTGGGAGATGACTCCCAGGGATGAATCTGGCCCTGGCACTGTGGGATCAACAATTCTATCCTGACCAAAAAGGGGGAAAGAAGTGTAACTAATAAAGTATCAGTGGCAGAGAGAGTTGAAATAGAATTGGGAGGCTACTCTTAAGGTTGCTCTTATGCAAGCTTCAGTTGGACATTGCTACCTATCATAACCTGCCAATCCTTAACCAGGACCATTTCAGCCAATCTTAAAGAACACTTGGCGCAATATGTAAGAGTCTTCAAGGGTTCCATAAACTAGTGCAACTTTCCAGAAACCTACAACCTCCAGATGGGTCCCTGGACCAGATAAGCCCTGAAATCTAGAGGGCCCAGCCTCTCCAGAATATCAGATAGTCCCATCTCCCTACCCCATATTGGTGATAGACCTTTCCAACATGAAAAAGTTAGAATGGCCATAGCCCAAACAT
>PVIY010062310.1:0-10910 GCA_004026745.1 Myrmecophaga tridactyla | reverse complement strand
CAGCTAGCAAACTAGAACACTGCATGAGTTACAAAGTTTTATCTTCTTGTCTTTTATTTTTGGAAGGGTTTATGAAGAATTGTCATCTTAGTTTGTCAGGCTGCTATGATAAATACACACAATGGACTGGCTTAAACAATAAACATTTGCTTCCTCACAGTTTTGAAGGGTAGAAGTGCAAAATGAAGATCCTGACAAGACTGCTCTTTCTTCTGGAGTTGGTAGCATCCTGGTGACGGAAGCTCTCCATCACGTGGTCATCTCTTCTGTTCTAGTTTGCTAGCTGCAGGAATCCAATATACCAGAAATGGAAGGCTTTTAAAAAAGGGAATTTAATAAGTTGCAACTTAACAGTTTTTAGGACATGGAAATGTTCGAACTAAAGCAAATCTATAGAAATGTCCAATCTAAAGCATCCAGGGAAAGATACCTTGATTCAAGAAGGCCAATGAAGTTCAGAGTTTCTCTCTCAAGTGGAAGGGCACATGGTGAACATGGTCAGGGTTTCTTTCTCTCCTAGAAGGACACATGGTGAACTTGGTGTCATCTGCTAGCTTCCTATCTAGCTCCCTGGAGGCATTTTCCTTCTTCATCTCCAAAAATCGGTGGCTAATGGATTCTCTGCTTCATGGTGCTGCAGTGTTCTCTGCTCTCTAATTCTCCTGGCTTTCTCTCTTGTGTTCTCTGCTTCTGAAGCTTTCTCAAAAATCCTTCTTCTTTTATAGGATTCCAGTAAACTAATCAAGACCCATCTGGAATGGGTGGAGACATGTCTTCACCTAATCCAGTTAAGCACCCTCTCTTGTGTGAGTCACATCTCCATGGACATAATCTAATGAACGTTTCCAGCATGTAGTACTGAATAGGAATTAGAAGAAATGGCTGCCTTTACAAAATGGGATTAGGATTGAAACATGGCTTTTCCAGGGTATATACATCCTTTCAAACAAGCACACCTCCTTGTTGGGTTCTTCTGACTTCTGGGTTCTACTGATAGAGTGTATCTGAATTTCCTCTCTTCTTAAGGCTTCCAGCCATGTTGATTAAGACACAGCCTGATTCGGGTTGATCACATCTTAACTAATATTATCTTTAAAGTGCTTGTTTACAAATGGTTCATTTGTAGGAATCTGTATTAAGACTTTTGGGGGTTGCAAGATTCAATCTCCAACAACTGGTCTTGGTATTTTAAAAAATATTTGGTACAATTTGCCAGAGAGTCCATCTGGGCCTCGACTTTTTGTGGGAAGTTTAAAAATTACTAATTAAATCTACTTAATTGTCATAGGTCTACTCAGATTTTCTCTTTCTTCTTGAGGAACATGTAAGTATGGAATGGAGGAAGGCAAGAAAAATCCTGTTGGGCTGGATGGGAGTCAGATTGTATGTTTATGTTTATATGTGTTTATATGCACATATGTATATTTGTGTGCATTCCTGGGTGTGCAGGCTTATTATCCTCTGGAGGCCTTCTCATGCAAATATAGTCCAGGGCTAATGAACACAACTTGTGCCCAGATCTTGACCTTGAATCCTTAGTAAAAGACGTAACAGTTCCTCAGAAAAAATGACTGATGCCAGAGCTTGGAATGGATAGGTATAAGATGAGACTGAGAACGCCAGTCCTGTCAACAAGTAAGAAGGTGTTAAAAAAAAAAAAAATTATCCCAGAAGCCAGATTGATGAAGCTCCTGCTGGCCAAATCTGAGGCAATTTGAGCATCAAAAGAAGAATATATGAATCATAACCTTTGAGAAACAGCATTCATAGGTCAATACGAATAACAGTAGATAAATAAATAAATGGGGGAGCTGTACAGGCTTTAGCTTACAATAGATTGCTGTGAGGTGACCGGTAAGTGTGGAAAAAGGGCTGAGGTGAAAAATGATTTTGAAACCATCAAGGCAAAGATTGGATTAGGCAAGACATTGATGGAAGCTAAATTTAGGGAAAATTTTTGACAAGGATCAGGATATTCACATTGCTTTAAAGTATCTCCCCTCAGTCTATTATTTGCAAGGAAGAAAAACCATATAGTATCTATTCAGTGGAGAAATACGACAACCCTTTGACTAGGTGGTAAAATTAACATCAGCAATGAAAGACAGATGGAAATAATGGGCCTCCAGATGTGGTACACTGAGAAAAATGCAACACTAATTATTCAGTATTTGGACCAAGAATAAATAACTTCAATCCAATGTGGAAAAAAATCAGGCAAACTCAAAATGAGAAGCATTTTATTAAAAATGGAGAGAGGATGACTTTATTCCTCAAGAATGTGAGTGCCATGAAAGGCAAAGCAAGGCATGGGTGTGTTCTAGATTAAAGGAGGTTAGAGAGACATGACAAATAAATGCATTCCTGGTTCCAAATGGATCCTGAGGGAAAAAAGGCTATAAAGTACATTTTAGGTCAACTGCCAAAAATGGAATATGGATGACAGATTAAATTAAAAGTGTTGTATTCATATAAATTTATGAACTTTATAATTGCTCTGTGATTATGCTAGAGATTATCCCTCTTCTTCAGCAAAACAAACAAGGATTTAGTGGTAAAGGGCTATGGTGTGTGATACTCAAATAATTCACATGGAAAATAAATAAAGAGGAAGCATTAACAAATGATAAAACAAATGGTATAAAATATTAATAATATTTGATTATTGATAAAGATTGTACAAATGTTCTCTGTACTAATTTTATTTTTGAAATATTTGTAAATTTGTAGATTTTGCTAAATACATTTTTAAAACACAAGCACATAACATCATTCTCAGTGCAAATAATAATCATTGTGAAGACTTCCATTTGCCTCAGATTAACATTTAAATATATTACAAATAAAATTGCATCTCATTCAGTACTTAAAAATTGCAAAATGGTTCCAGGGAGGTGAGACGGTGGCTCAGTGGCAGAATTCTCACCTGTCATACCGGACACCCGGGTTTGATTCCCAGTGCATGCCCACGCAAAAAAAAAAAAAATTACAAAATGATTCCAAAGTTTATCTACGAGAGCAAACAGGCAATAATGAGCACAACTGAACACATAACCTTGAAATAGATGTGATATGTATAAATAATGTATTCTAAGAACATGTATAAATATTAAAAACTAAAAAAAGTAGTCAAATCATTATTCATCCAATGTGTTTGGGAACTAGCTAATTAATTTCAAAATTTTCTTAGGGATGTTTTACCTATCCTCATAAAATATCACCATTGAATATTTTTTTTCTTGTAGAAAAGATCATTATTAAACATGAAAAAATCTTGTGTGGATTGACTCTGGTAAACAAAATGAAAACTTTAATACTTATATAGTGATAGATTACTGCAGCTTCATTCTTAAATAACCATCAGAAATACAGTGACAGAGGTCTGGAAATAGATATTTACTAGAAGAGTAAGGGGATGATTATGTTATGGAAGCAATTAAAAGGTAATTTCCATTAATGATCATGAAAAATGGTCATTAATACACACAGAACATTATTCTGATAGCTAACCTAGGCACTCCCAGTTAAATTTGTCTGAACTTATAATTCATGTCAGTAAACATACATTAGTGTCAAATCAATCGTGGGAAGCATCCTTATAATGGAGAAAGGGTCTCTCTCTATTGGAGCATGTTAATTAGAAATATGATGGACCACTTCTCCTTATCTGTTGGTAGACATAATAGAATTAGGGTATGTTAGCTTTTTATCTCTGGAAATATTTAATATGAATTTCTGAAAAAGTTCCTCTTAATTATTAAAGTTTAAAAAATGAATTACATTACCATCTCAAAGAGGAGTAAAAAACCCACACTTTCAAAATGCTGGGGAATCAAAACAATTTTTCTTTTTTCGCCTTATTATGAGAAATGGTAGGTAATTTACTTAAAATAACAGCTTTTGTTGTGACTTAAGATTTTTAGTGTGTAGACATCAGCAGTACAGATCTTCATACTGAAATAATGACAGGTTGTATTCAATTTTTCACTTGTCACTAATAATGGCCTTTTATTATATAGCCAGTGCTGATATGCATAAAAGATTTTTCTTTCTGCCTTCCAAATTGTCAAGTACATATCTTGAAAAAAAGATGCAAAATAGGCAAAAATGTTATACTTATCCCTTTCTTCAACTCCTCCACTCCTGATTTTTTTCTAATAAATATTCAGAGCACAAAGTATATTGCAGCTGTAAAGACTTTCTCAGTAAATGGACAATGTGATATCTTAGAACCAGACTGCCATTTACGCTGAAGGAATGTGGCTTCATTTATTTCAGAAAAGATTTTTGAATTAAAGTTTTAGATTATGGTTTTCTTGGTTTGCTGTTTAGATGATTAATGGACATAATGGTTTGAGTATAATGATGATTTTTTTTTCCTCAAAGCAAAATGATACATTTTAAAAGTTTAGGTTGAGCTTGATTTTAGTGGCGGGGTTAAATAAGGATAGCCCTCATCTAAAAGAAGGAAACATATCTATTAGCCTTGTGTATTTGCCCCAAGCCTTTTATCCTATTACTGAAGTGCGGTAGAATAAGCACACAAGAACACAGCTGGTGCATTTGGGTGGACTTGCTCTATTACCCAAATTACTTTTCTTTACACCTTAAATTTCATATTTTAGATTAGCTCCAAAGGCCACTGGAAGCCCCATCTTCTTCATTTTAATGTGTTCTTCTTAAGTATTTGCTCATATTCTCTTCCTTAGAGAAAAACAGCAAGGTATCTCATTTTAGGGACCTTTGGGAATTAGCAAAGTAAATTGTAAATTGGAATGATTTTCCTTGAATTAGGGAGCTTTTTAAAGTCTGATTTCAAATTTTGGCTTGCTCTGATTCAAACCCCACTCTGGGTTGTTTCATAGACTCTAAAGATGATTGGAGCTCATTTATTTGAGCCACTATTTTACATCCAACTACATGAGTTTGGTACTTGATTTGGACAACATATGGCAGCTATGCCACTGTGATAAGCAGACTAAGAGGCTGGAAGTTCTGTCATTCCCCTTCTTTCTTACACATATAAAGAAGCTAAAATTAGATCTATGTTTTATTTAATAAAAACTAGAAGTGCTTTCTGAGTAAATGAAAACCCAGTCATATAGATGAGAATATTTTACATGCAGGTGAGTGCAATTCATTGGTTTAATTGATAACAGAAACTAACATTATCATTACCTGAATCTCAATACATACAAACCAGCCTTGATCCCCGCTTGTCCTAAGTTAATTCTATTCTAATGCTGGAAATATCAACCCTTCTTATCACCCTTTCCCAGTAAAACAGCAAGTCCTATCTGATCTTCCTTGGTAAAATTGTGTTCTAGGTACATATATCATTTAAAAATATGAATAGTCTATTAACATGGAAATATCAATAATCATGAAAAAAGAAAGGAAGATCTTCAGGGTACAAAGCAGTATTTGGTTAATGCATTAAAGTTTCCTGTTTTGTTTTTTTTTTCCTCCAAGGAGTGAAAACCTTAAAGAAGTATCCAAAATTTTACCAATCAACTAGTGCAACAAGGACATCAAGAAATCAGAATGAATATGGGCCGTAAACCACTGATGTGTTTTCAACATGTATTTCAGCTGTGTTTCATTCCAAGTTATGGCTTAAATAATATATCATGCTCTCAAATGAGGTGGGTTTTTTGTTTTGTTTCTGTCTGTTCAAGTGGGCTACTTAATGTTGACATCCTAACTACTCTTACTACTACCAATTAGTTTAATTAAATCACTTATTTTCCCACAGCCCTGTATCCAATTACTGCTTATGAATGAAGGAAATAGAAGAAAAAGGGAATGTCCCTGATCTTGAGAAATGTATGATCCTTTAAAAGATTCTATGGTATAGTTATCTATAACAATGGATAAATAAGCATTGTATGAAGAAGAAATGCTTGAGGGAGAAAGGCAATTCTCACAAAGAACATTAGAAAAGGTTTTGCACAGGATGTGACCTTTGATAAGGGTTTTAATCATGGGTACTTCATTAGGTGAAGAAGGTAGCATGGATGACTGGGGCAAGAAAAGTAATTAAGTTAAAGAAATAAAACAGACAATAGTGTGTCTATAAAAAAAGATGCTTAAAGAAATTCAGTGCGAACTGAAAGGAGAAATACATTTTGTGGTTAAATCATAAGTGATTTTGAATGTCATACTAAAGACCCTGACTTTATTTTGGAGCAATGGGGGATCTTGAGATGGTGTCTGTGATGGTTTGAAAGGATGCATATCCCCTAGAAAAGTCATGTTTTAATCTAAATCCCATTTCATAAAGGCAGAATAATCCCTATTCAATACTGTATGTTTGAAACTGTAGTCAGATCATCTCCCTGGAGATGTGATTTAATCATGAGTGGTTGTTAAGCTGGATTAGGTGATGACATGTCTCCACCCATTTGGGTGGGTCTTGATAAGTTTCTGGAGTCCTATAAAAGAGGAAACATTTTGGAGAATGAAAGAGATTTGGAGAGAGCAGAGAATGCTGTAGCACCACAAAGCAGAGTCCACCAGCCAGCGACCTTTGGAGATGAAGAAGGAAAATGCCTTCCGGGGAGCTTCCTGAAACAGGAAGCCAGGAGAGAAAGCTAGCAGATGACACTGTGTTCACTATGTGCCTTTCCAGATGAGAGAGAAACCCTGACTGTCTTCACGATGAGCCTTCTCACTTGAGAGAGAGAGACCCTGAACTTCATCGGCCTTCTTGAACCAAGATATCTATCCCTGGATGCCTTAGATTGGACATTTCTATAGACTTGCTTTAACTGGGACATTTTCTCGGCCTTAGAACTATACACTAGTAACTTATTAAATTCCCCTTTTTAAAAACTTTTCCATTTCTGATATATTGAATCCTGGCAGCTAGCAAACGAGAACAGTGTTTTAGACTGTTCTGGAGAGGAGAATATAGGGTGTGGGCATGTTTCCTCTTCCTTTTGCTTGGTAAATATGTAACTTGACAAATAAATCCATACTAATATTAATGTTCTAATACTTTACTGCCAATATCTAGTAGAATTTATTCACTCATTTATTCATTAAATTCATTTACTGAATCCACAGTATTGACCATTGAGGTATTATTTCTGTAGAAGGAGAACAATGAATTCAGTATGTTGATATATCAACAGAGGAAATCTTTTGGGGTAGGATTGTTAAGTAAATATTCATAATAATTGCCATTATGTGCTTCTCTAGTAGATAAAGACAAGCAAAGCAACTGGCATTTCTTTAGTCTGCAAGTAAAACAACAACAACAAAAACAACAACAATAGCTATAACAATAACTGAACAGTTGCTTTCTTTATTCCATTTTTGATTACATGAAAGAAGTTGCATAATATAATACAGGCAGCCACATTAAATACTTTCAAAATGAAATTGGGTCTTACTAAATAAATCAGTGTCAATAAAAACAATAGCTCCAAACTTATTTATACATACTTTTTATTACTAAACATTTCATATTTTCCTCTTAATTCATAAAATATGCATTTCTCTCATGTTTCACTAGTTGGATGGAGAGTGCAATGTGTAAAAAAGGAAACAGGACTTTGATTATTTTTTTTCAAAAAAATGTCACTGTTGAAGTGGCTAAGAGAATATAGGAGCAGATGCTGAAATAATAAACATCTTGTATTGTTTCATTTAAAGGAGGCTGCATAAATACCATCATAAAATAAAGCACTTGGTGCACTCAGAAAAATATGTCATAGTCAAATGAATGCCTTTTTTATTACCAGCAGAAAGAACACAGATGGCTTGATCTGCTCATTTTGGTATTTATTAAAATAAATTTACCAAAGAGCAGGTAGGTGGATTTCCTATTTTCAAGATGTATTCGCTGCTGCACAACTGTACTGAGAACTCTCTCAGAAAACTTGGTCATGACCCATCTGACACCATCATCTATTAGGAAAATGATTGCAGGCAAAATGATTTCATCTCCAAATAATCATAACAAACAGTATGGTTAAAGTCATTCTGACACTTTCAAATGGCATTAAGGTGGGAAGTACCAGGAAAAGTTTGGGAACAACTTACCCTTTTGTGGAGTAGGTTGCTATTTGATATTTCATGGGAACACAGGCTCAGGAACAACCAAAACTTTCAGCAGATGAACATTTTATTACTTATACAAGACAAAGGGTCCAAAAGAGCAGGGTGGAAGATATCCCATCATGGCCCCTCCCCCGGGAAGGCCAACTCAGGCCAGGGTCAGTGGATGGGAGTTCCACATGGCCTGGTTTATGTCAGGGATGAGAAACGATCTGTGCTCCCTGAGACCTGAGTTTTATACAATCCAGAAGAAGGGGCTTTACTACTGAGAGTTCCCACCCTGATAAGTAACTAGAAATGTTTTTTCTTAGTTACAAGCTCAAGGTACAGTCAGGTTGTTTCATTAGACTTAGTGTCTACCCCAGGCTGCAGAACAGAAATATATTGAAATAGCTCTGCCCAGTAGAAAAGGAGGGTGTTACACGAGGACTGGGAGATGGCTGCTAGGTGTGCTCCTGACTTCCCCAGAAGTTCATCCCTTGCCTTCTTGGGCAGAACTAGCTTAGGCCTCCACATTAACTTTCATAAAGTGACCCCAATTCCCACTTTAGATACTGTTCTAGTTTGCTAGCTGCAGGAATGCAACACACCAGAGACGGATTGGCTTTTAATAAAAGGGGATTTATTTTGTTAGTTCTTCAGAGGAAAGGCAGCTAACTCTCCACTGAGGCTCTTTCTTACGTGGAAGGCACAGGATGGTCTCTGCTGGTCTTCTCTCCAGGCCCTTGGGTTCCAACAACTTTCCCCAGGGTGACTTCTTTCTCCATCTCCAAAGGCCTCGGCTGAGCTGCAAGTGCTGAGATGAGGAATGCCGAGCTGCTTAGGCTGTGCTACGTTGCGTTCTTTCATTTAAGCACCAGCCAATTAAGTCAAACATCACTCATTGCAGCAGACACGCCTCCTAGCCGACTGCAGATGTAATTAGCAACAAATGAGGTTCACATACCATTGGTTTATGTCCGCAGCAACAAGACTAGGTATGCTCACCTGGCCAAGTTGACAACTGAATCTAACTAACACAGATACAAAGGCAGAGATAGGTCAGGCCTAATGCGCATGGCTTTCAGAAATGTTGACAGCAAAGGTTTGGAGACACCAGTGGCAGCAGCTCATTAGCAGGGCTTCATTTATGCATCTAATACTCCAAGCAAGGTTATCAGGCCTGTCTGAAACAATGGTTTCATCCATGCCTCCCAGTGCCCATTGAGTCAGCTGAAGAAGTCCCACCTGGACTCTGTTTGAAGACTTTGCAGCCAATGAGTTTGTCATTGGATTTAATCACCTTCTGCTCCACTTTCCCTAGTACTAACTGACATATGGTAGGAGGTTCAGCAACAGTACGTAAGCCTCCTTGTTAGGCTAGGAGGAAGTCTGTAAGGTCATGTCTTCATTGGTGTTTATTCCCACACAAGGCAACAGTGATCCCTGAAAGTGGTGAATTCAGAGTCATTAAAACACCCAAAATAATTGATGCATTTGCTAGGGAAAATAAACTGGAAATATGGTGAGTCACATGTTTCTTTATATAGGGAATTGTTGCATCAAGACAGGTTGTCCAGGGGTCAAATGGCAGATCCAGCAGTCAGTCAGGTTTCCTGAATGAAAGATTTTCTTCCAGAAATTTGCAGAAAACAGAGAAAGAAGCAGCAACTAGTCCTCACAGGGTGGTTGTACAACCACTTCCCATGAGAGACACTTTTCTTGGCCTATTGCAGTAATGTATCTTTTCCCCACAAAGCTACTCAGTCTGTCTGTCCCTAGCCTTGAGATATAACCTCTCCCCTTTCTTATTGATTTGAGTGCCTTACTTGTGTCTTCTAGCCCACTTCTACCCCTTCTTAATAGATAAGAGTTTTCAGGACTCCTCAAAGATCTCCTGTGACTCTTCTAAGACTGCCTCCATGATCCCACCTCTCCGCCTGGCTACCCTAATCTCCCACCATCCTGGGATCATGGGGAGGTTATCATGGGGCAAACAGCAGGATGATTTCCTGATGGTGACTGAAAAGGAATCACCCAAATGGTGAGCCTTTGATCTGCCTTTCAGGGCCAATCCTCATCTTGATGAGCATTTTAGTTTCCTATGTTGCAAATAGCATATAACATGTTGGCTTAGAAATGGGAATTTATTTGCATACATTGTGAGTCTGAGAAAATGTCCAAATCAAGGCTTTATCAAAGCATGATGCTTTCTTCCTACAGACCAGCTGCCTGTGATCCTTGGCTCCTTGGCCATATGGTAAGGCACATGATAGTGTCTGCTGGTCTCTTCCTTCTCTTCCAGGTTTCCTTTCCTTCTGGGACTTTCTCTTCTCTCTCTCTCTCTCTTATAAAGGATTCCAGTAATGTGATTAAATCCCATTCTGAAAGAAGTTGGTCACACCTTAACTAAAGTAGCATCATCAAATGTACAACTTACAATGAGTTTACATCCACAGGAATGAATTAAATTTAAGAATATTTTTCTGCATATATAACAGCTTCAAATCATCACTCTCCATCCTATGGACCCCCCAAAAGACATCTTCTTTCTATATGCAAAATATATTCATTCCATTACAATAACCCAAAGGCCTTAAGTCATTTCAGATACAACGCATAGTACAAAGTCTCAACAAAATTGGTTATAGGTATAGTCTGTCATGGGGCACAATTACCCTCCATCTATGGACATGTGAAACCTAGAGAATGTTTTCTGCTTCCAATATACAAAGGAGGGACTGTCATATGATAAACATTCCCTTTCCCAATGGAAGGAATTGGAATGAAAACAGGAGTTAAGGGTCCCAAACAATTCTGAAACCCTACAGGGCATACTCCATTAGATTTCAAGGTCTGAGAGTCAT
>PVIY010062309.1:0-10925 GCA_004026745.1 Myrmecophaga tridactyla | reverse complement strand
AGGGAAAGTGAGAGGTGCAGCCCCTCGGAGGGCAGTGTGGTGGCTCCACAGGCTGCTAGGGGTGGGGTCACCATATGATCCCCAAACCCCGTAGCTCAGAATATACCTGGAGGAACTGAGTGTGGGGACACGAATGGACATTTGCACACTGGAGTCTATGGCAGCTGTGTTTTCAATCCACAAGGGATGGAGGCAGCCTCAGGGTACGACTAAGTAATGGAAGGGGAAACTGTGGTGTATACATACAGCTGACTACTGAGCAGCCACAGAGAAGGAATGAAGTTGTGAGGCATGCAACTAATTATATGAACCTTAAAGTCTGTATGTTGAATGAAATGTCAGAAACAAAAAGACAAATATTATCATGCCTCACTCACATGGACTAACTATAATATAAAAACTTGATATATTGAAGCTGAGGGTTATCAGGTTGGCTCCTATTGTAAAGGGTTCTAGATTGTAAGCTCTACAGCAGCCACATAGAAGTTATTTCTAAATTCTGAGATACTGAGCTGTTTTATATAACCTGGTCACGCCAAGAAACTTAGGGTATTTGTGTGACACCTGAGACTCAAAGTTAGAGCCCCGAAGCTATGAAAGTCAGCAGTACCCAATACAGGAACTGTTAAAAAAGTCGAAAAGGGGATCTGACTTCAAGTTGAGATATGAATGAAGCGAACTGGATAGGACTAAGGTAAATCAGAATACAGGGTAAAGGATGATCTTGTTCATGTTTTAAAACTTCAACTTCTGTGTGAACCAAAGAGAGATATGTTTATTTGGTGTAAAATTTATATTTTGGGCAGTACATTTCCTAATTTAAGTTGTATGGTCAGTTTAGTTGAACACCATAAATACATGGAATCTTGAATAAGGTGTGAGACTTTGTTGGTTCATCCAAGTTAATATGACACCCTGATATATCCCAGAGTAATTTGGGCAGTGAATAAAGAAGTATTTGCAAGGTCTCTTTGGGGCACTGGGGAGAAAGGAGGAAATATTCAACTTCCCTGTTTGGAGAATTTCTGATATTCTTGCAAGCAGTGGAGACAAGTAGATCAATAGGCAGAGCCCTCGTTTGGGGGGTTCACCCCTATGAAACTTATTCCTGCAAAGGATAGGCTGAGCCTACTTAAAATTAGGCCTAAGAGTCACCCCCAGACTCTTTTGTTGCTCAGATGTGGCTCTCTCTAAGCTGATGTGCAACTGAACTTACTCCCTCTCCCACTATGTGGGATATGACTCGCAGGGGTATAAATCTCCCTGGCTCCAACCTAATAACTCATGCTTTCAATTTCAGTACACCAAGTTTTCATATTATAGTTAGTCCATATGAGTGATGCGTGATAATAGTTGTCTTTTTGTTCCTAATATTTCATTCAGCACATAGCCCTTAAGTTTCATACACTTAGTTGCATGCCTCACAACTTCATTCCTTCTTGCAGCTGCTCGGTCGTCAGTTGTATGTATATAACACAGTTCTTCCTTCCATTCCTTAGTCATTGTACCATTAGACCACCTCAATCCATTGTGAATCACGAACACTGCCACCATAAACACCAGTGTGCAAATGTCCATTCATATCCCCACACTTAGTTCCTCTGGGTATATACTGAGCAACAGGGTTGCAGGATCATACAGCAACCCCACGCCCAGCCTCCTGTGGAACCACCACACTGCCCTCCGGGGCTGCACCTTTCCCGTTTCCCTACCGACAGTGAATAGGGACAGCTCCCTCTGCATTTTCTCTAGCACTTATTTCTCTCTGTTCATTTGTAAACAGTTTTATTCACACATCAGACAGTCCAATCTAAGTAAATAGACATACCTTAGCCACCATAATCCATATGAAGTCATTTCTTTTTTTTACACAAAGAATCCATACCCTTCCCCTAAGCCCCCTCCCTGTTGATGTCTTTTTCTGGATGCTTTTGCTCGGACATTTCTATAGACTTGTTTTAATTTGAAGAATTTCACAGCCTTAGAACTGTAAACTTGTATGTTTTTTTTGTCTATTGTTTAACTGGGCTGTTTGTCTTTTTGTTGTTGAGTGAAGAATCTCTTCATATATTCTGAGTCCTAAACCCTTATCTGATATGTGATTTCCAAATATTGTCTCCTATTGAGTAGGCTGCTTTTTTACTTTCCTGACAAAGTTCTTTGATGCACAAAAGTGTTTAATTTTGAGATCCATTTATCTATTTCTTTTTCTCAGAGCTTGTGCTCTGAGTGTAAGCTCTAGGAAACCACCTCCTATTACAAGATTTATAAAACATTTCCCTACATTTTCTTCTAAATGTTCTATGGTCTTAGCTCTAATGTCCAGGTCTTCGATCCATTTTGAGTTCATTTTTTTATACGGTGTGAGATATGGGTCCTCCTGCTTTCTTTTGCGTATGGATATCCAGTTCTCCAAGTACCATGAAATGAAGAGGCTGCTCTGTCCCAGGTGAGTTGTAGTGACCACCTTATGAAAGATCAATTGTCCATAGATGAGAGGGTCTATTTCTGAGCACTCATTTGATTCTGTTGGTCAGCATACCTGTCTTCATGCCAGCAGCATGCTGTTTTGACCACTGTAGCTTTGTAAGGTGCTTTCAAGTCAGGTAGTATGAGACCACTTGATTTTCTTTCTCAAGATATTTTTAGCTATTTAGAGCACCTGCTCTTCCAAATACATTTGTTTGTTTTTTCTATTTCTGCAAAGCAAGTTGTTGGAATTTTAATTGGTGCTGCATTAAATCTATAATTCATTTTAGTAGAATTGACCTGTTAACTATATTTAGTCTTCCAACCCATGAATACAGTAAGCCCTTCAATGTATTTAAGTCTTCCATGATTTCTTTTAGCATTTTCTTGTAATTTTCCGTGATTAGGTCTTTTGCATCCTTAAACTTATTCCTGAATGTTTGATTCTTTCTGTTGCTATTGTAAAATTTTTCTTGATTTCCTCCTCAGATTGCTCATGACTAGTATATAGAAACACTACTGATTTGGGGGCACTGGTCTTGTTTCCTGCCATTTTGTTGCACTCATTTATTAGCTCTAGTCACTTTACTATAGATTTTTCAGGATTTTCAACATTTAGTATCATGTCATCCGCAAACAGCGAGAGTTTTACATCTTCCCTTCCAATTTGGATGCCTTTTATTTCTTTTTCTTGTCTATCTGCTCTGGCTAGAACTTCTGGCACAGTGTTGAGTAACAATGGTGACAGTGGGCATCCTTGTTGTGTTCATGATCTTAGAGGGAAAACTTTCAGCTTTCCCCACTCAGGATGATGTTAGTTGTGGGTTTCTCATATAGAATCTTTATTATGTTGAAGAAGTTACCATCTATTCCTATTTTTTGAAGTGTTTTCATCATGAAAGGATGTTGAATTTAGTCAAATGCATTTCTGCATCAATCGAGATGATCATGTGGTTCCTCTTTCATTTGTTGATATAATGTATAATATTAATTGATTTTTTTATGTTGAAACCAGCCTTGCATACCTGGAATAAATCCCACTTGGTCATGGTGTATAATTCTTTTAATGTGCTGCTAGGTTTGATCTGCAAGTATTTTGTTGAGGATTTTTGCGTCTATGTTCATTTGAGAGATTGGTATATAATTTTCTTTTCTTGTAGTATCTTTGTCTGGCTTTGATGTTAGGGTGGTGCTGACTTCATAGGATGAATTAGGTAGATAATCATCTGTTAACATTGCTTTAAACTGAGATAAATCAAAGAGACGTTTGGAAGCAGATTGATAGAAGAATTTTTAAAGTCTAGCTTCGGAAATATAATTGTATCCTCTTAAATGAAAGATATATAGTAGAGGTTTAAAACCATCTGGTTATTTGCTGAAATTAACCCTAAGGAGGTACTTAGCTATATGGCCCCAAGCAAATTACTTACCTCTCTTTGCTTCACTGTCTCCTTCTTCTATATATTAGTTTGCAAATGCTGCTAAATGTCAGTATACCAGAAACAGAACAGCTTTTAAAAAGAAAATTTAATAAGTTACAAGTTTATAGTACTAAGGCCATGGAAATGTCCAAATTAAGGCACCAATAGGAGGTTACCATCACTCAAGAAAGGCCGATCCTGTCCAGAGACCTCTGTCAGCTGAGAAGACATGTGGCTAGCATCTCCTGGTCTCTTGCTCCTGGGCCCTGTTGCTTTCAGCCTCTGTTTCCTATTATTTTCTCTCTAAGTGTCTGTGGCCTTCCCTTAGCTCCTCCAGAACACAACTCTGGGTTCTGGCTTGCTCAGCATCTCTTGGAAAGGCCCATGGCGACATCTGCTGGGCTCTCCCAATGTCTAGGCATCTGCTCTCTGTCGGCGCTCCAGGCATCTCAGAACATCCATGTCTATCTCAGCTCTGAAGCAGCTGTTCTCCAAGTATCTGCATGAGGTTTCCTCAGAATGTTTTCCCTTTAAAGGACTCCAGTAAAATAATCAAGACCCACTTTGAATGGGAGGGGTCACATCTCCATCTAATCCAGAGTCCACACCCACAACCTGGTGTGCCACATCTTTGTGGAGATAATCTAATCAAAAGGTTTTCCACCCTTCAATATCGAATCAGGATTAAAGGACATGGCTTTTTTGGGGTACAAAAGTTTCAAACTAGCACAGGGGTTAATAATATCTGTCTCACAGGGATTTGGGTGGGTGTTTTTGAGCACTAAATGAGTTAGAATATACTAAATGCTTCTGTGGTGACTAGCACATAGAAATAACTTAATAAGTATTCATTGTTGTTGAAGTTGTAGCTGCTATTATGTAGAGGAACCTTCTGAAAAGTAGGCCTATCATTTCCCTCCCTCAAATTTGTATAGGAATCTGGCTAATTTAGCCATTGGATATGGTGAAATCTAAGGATTTTAATCTCTGTAAAGAGAAGATTCCTATGTATGCCATTCACTGCTGCATCCCTAGTACAAGATACCATTTTGGACATATAGAAGGTGCTCAGTGAATCTCTATTGAATGGATGAGTGAATTTTTAGTTGTAATCACCTTACTTAAAAAAAGCACTACTTTCAGTGCTGAAGTGGATTTTCTATAGGCAAATATTATTGTTTTAGTATCTAAATTCAAGTGATTCAATATTAAAGGGAGTCTTTTAAGTGAAGTCTTTTAAGGGAAGTGTAAGGAAAAATGCACCCAGCCTTCATTATTTAGGGTGTAGACTGTCCTCACAGCTTCCTCCCTTATATTAGTTGCATGGCCTTTTAATGTGTTGAGACCATAAAGAAGTAGGTAATGAAATATAATGCACTCATCAATAAAAGATGTAAGCTAAAATAATTTTAAAATAGTTACTAAATAATATAAAAGTATATAACTAGAGACTTATAAACCATAAAACTAGATGATAAAATGGGATATAAGAAAAAATGAAAAGAATAAAGAAGGATGAACAATTATTCACATAAAGCAAAATAATTACAACTAGAGGACTAAAAAATAAAAGAGTCAAAATACCAAAACAAGCTGAAATGGCATGAATGCACCACTAATGTAAGATTTTAGGTAGAGCTGTAAAGAAATAAAAGCCATATAAGTTAAAAGGAGGGAGGGCGGACCATGGCGGCTCAGCAGGCAGAGTTCTCGCCTGCCATGCCGGAGACCCGGGTTTGATTCCGGTATCTGCCCATGCGGGCAGGTAGGGGTAGGGGGAAGGAGGGAAACAAATTAACAGTACCATTAAAAAGAAATCAGGGACATAATCTAACTCAACATCTCTGGATAGCTCATTTAAACAATCGAAAGACAGGGAGCCCAGAATAAGAATGAGGGCCTTTAATGCTGTATAGCTTAACGTAATGCCTGGATACATCCTAGAATATATTAAACAGAGAATTAAAAAGTATTAGCAAAGTCTCTTGAGGGAGGGGAAAAAAAATATGGAACTATTAAACTTCACCACCCAGGAAACCCCTGATACTGTGTCAAACATTAGGGACACCCAGATTAATAGGCTAAGCCCTTGATCTTGAGGTTTACTCTTGTGAAGCTTATGTAGGTAGCAGAGAAGCTTATCCTACCTATAGGTATGCCTAAAATTTACTTCTGGAGGACCTCTTTTGTTGCTTAAATGTGACCTCATTCTCTTTTACCCACCTCTGCAAGTGGTATCATTGCCCTCCTCCCTATGTGGGATATGGTATCCAAGTCTCCCTGGCAGCTTGGGAGATGACTCCCAGGGATGAGTCTGGCTCTGGCATCATGGGATCAACAATTCCATCCTTATCAAAAGGGGGAAACGAAGTGTAATAAATAAGGTATCAGTGGCTGAGAGAGTTCAAATAGAGTCAAGAAGCTACTCTGAAGGTTACTCTTACATAAACTTCAGTTAGGCATTGCTACTTGTCATAACTTGCCAAACCCCAATCAAAACCATTCCAGCCAATTCTAAAGAACACCTAGGACAATATATAAGATTCTACAAAGGTTCCATGTACTAGAGTAACTTTCCAGAAACCTACAACCTCTAGATGGGCCCCTGGGCCAGATAGGTCCTGAAACCTAGAGGGGCAAGCCTCTCCAGAACATCAGCTAGTTCCATCTCCCTACCCCATATTATTGACAGCACTTTCCAACATGAAAAAGTTAGAATGTGCATAGCCCAAACATCCCTAAAGAGTGGGACAGAAAGATGAAAGGTGATGGTGGAGTTATACAGAGAAGGTAGGGCTTAACAAACCAGTATGATTACTGAATCATTATACTGATATTTCTGTTAGTCTACAGTATCTTAGAGCAGCTAGAACTAAAAACCTAAAATTGTGGAATTGTAACCCATAACAAACTCTGAAATCTGTTCTATGACTAATTGTTGTGCCATGCTTTGGAATTTATTGTTTTTTTGTGTTTATGTTATTTTTCACCAAAAAGTCAATTGTGATGTTAAAATATATATATATTCCTTCTAGCCTCCAATGTTTTGGCGCAGCTAGAAGGAAAAATCTGAGATGATGGTATGGTAGCCCATGACAAACTCTGGGATCTGTCCTGTAACTACTTCTTGAAGAGTGCTTTGAAAACTATTGTTTTTTCCTTTCTTTGCTTTGTATATATGTTATATAATACAATAAAGAAGTTTTTTTTTTTTTAAAGAAAGGCAATCAGGGGTTTCAAACAAAAGTTGGTTTAATGGCCAGAACATCTCATCTACGTTAGCCCTTCCAAGTTTTCCTCAAAGATTCCTCAGGCTAACAACCTCAGAATATACACTAATGTTCCCTTATCTTGTTTTATGCCTCAAGCCTCAAATGTAGCCTTCTAACGTACAATTATGACAACATGGTGCTCCAAATTCATATTACCAAAATAGGAAAAAGTCAGGTGGTTTCCCAACTCTGGCTTTCTCACTTTAAAACTTTAGTTTCCTGATATTGTTATTACCTGAAAGGTATTCCATATTGTGTGAAGCAGTGCATCTCAAAATGCTTTAGTCTCTGTAACACTTAATCAGGCAAAGCAAGCAAACAGAATTAATTTCTGGAAAGACTGGTACCATTATTGAAGAGAAATCAGTAAAATGCTAGGATTTTATTAACTATTATATACAAAGTATTTTTTCATTGTAAAAAAATGAATAGAATTTTCACTTTATAGAAATAAATATTCTTTTAAGGGCCAGCATTTCCAGAATATACAGGAATTACACAGGTTAAATTTCATAGGCTAGCATATGCCTAAGTATACTGTAAGATATCATTTGGACTTTTGTGAAAAAAAGGCCAAATATATTTAGGCAATTCCAGTGTTAAAAAAGTGAAAAAGATATTTTTGCTAGAGAAAATTTCAAAACACCATCGTGCCTTATACATCTTTAAGAGGAGGCTACAGTACTTTGCAATCTAATTTAAGTATGGAATCCCTTTGTTTGTGTGAATTGATGTTTCATGGAATATACTTGGCAAATTTGCTTTAAGCAGAGAACTATACAGTGAGGCAGGACATTTGATTTTCTAACCAAGGCTCCATAATGTTTGAGTCCTATTGTATTACTAAAGAGTTAATAGGAAATATAAAGAGATCTCTGACCTTAGATTGCAATGGAGAGAGAAGCATCATCTTTGGAAAATTATAGATTTAATGAACTTCCTTTTTAAAATCTGCGTTTTCTGAATGAAGCACACATATTTTAACTTCAAAATTTAAAATATTTTGAACACATTTCTCTGAAATGAAATATGCCTTAATGTGCTTTGATCTGTGAAATAAAAGCAAATAAAAATACATACATAAGTTTTACTTGCTTAATAACTCATGCAGGGTTAGTTAAATTTGTAGATTCAAAGCTTTTACCATTTTTTAAAGAATATTGCTTTTTCTCTAATGCCACATAAAAAGCTCATGTCATTGCATAAGTGCAAATAACTTCATCAGAAAAGAAAAACTGCTATGAAACATGCCAATATTTTATGCTCCAAGTGTGACATCTGTGAACACAATTGCCATTCAGAACACCCTGGCACACATAATTTTAGAAGATTTTGCATATTTAGCTTTCAAACCCCATTATTATTGTATTTAAAAGAAGTGAAACATCTTTTTTCAAATATTAGCCACTACCTTTGAAATGTTAAAGTGAGAGCCTTTGAAATGATTTTTGGAAAAAATCTTGAATAATCCACATCATCATGGATATGTTAACACTCAAATCAATTCACTCAGTCACTGCCCTTTAACAGCTGGGGTTCTTATAATTTTTCATTTAAAATTTTTTTAACTGTATTATAGTGTAGCTACAATGTCTTCTATAAATACAGTTTCTGGATTAGATAAAGGAGGCAGAATATTTTTCCATGATAATGTAGTCATCTGGATTGAATTGTCAAAATCTAATCCTCACAACACTACTCTTGTTTTTGTGAAATGAACAAAGACATCTACTTTGACATACTCAGAGCAGGATTAAGATATCCTTCCAACCTTCTGATCACTCCAAAGATTAAGGAAAATGCCCTGCTAACTGTAACTAAAAGACCAGATGAAGAATAATCTTCTATTTTTCCAGAAGTGTTGAAAGGAAGAATTACACACATGGAGACACACATTATTTATAAATGGGGGATACACACGTTTTCTTCAGTGTTTTGAAAAGTGACATTGCTTTCAAGTCAGTATATGAATGAGCAATGAATAAAAAACTATTCTGAAGATTATTTAATGTTATATTCATTCTTATTAGGGAGAAACTTTCTTAATATTTAAAATTGATATTTTCTCAGGAATAAATGTTAAGAATCAGGTTTATTTTTTAAACATACAATACCTCTATGCCATTCTATCCTTACCTTGCATTAGTTACCAAAGAAAGTCTTACATAAAATAAAATCTTTTGTTCATTTCCCTAATGTTTAAAAGAGTAGATGTCCTATTATAGACATCTAAGTTGGTCATTTAATTTTTAAAAAGGAAAATAAAATTGGATAAAACAAATAATCATATGTATATATAAGTACATACATAGACATTTACAAACATACATATACATATACATGAAATATTTTAACTTAAAATACATATTTTAAACTTTTTTTAAAATTTAAAGCTTATAAAGTGCCTTCATTCACAAATCTTTTAACATTAGGGCCAATGCCTTTCTCTTTGGTGTGATTTTGCTGATGGGAGGTCTCCAAAGTCTTTCTTGCATGAATCACAGTCATCCATAATGCATCTTCTATGATTTTAAGTTTTGGTTTTGTTAAAAGGGAGTGAAAACTTAAAGGCACTTGAAAAGTAACTAGAGTACAAAATCCTCCTACTTAATGATTGTTTGGTTGATTGATTCCAATCCTTCCTCCCATCTTCCAAATACCTAATTTGGCGGGAATGAGTAATTATTGTGAAATATATCAAATATACAAAGGATGAATAAAATATATATGTAAATTTTGGAGGTTTTTAAAATAACATTTTAAAAAAACTTTTAAGTTAACTGTACAAGATAGAAAATTGAAAAGCAAGAAGAGAACACAAAAGTCATCCCAAATCACAAGCAGTTTATAGTTTGACATGTCCTTCTAGGTCCTTTATGTGTATACACACAACTGAGCATACATTTTTATGTGGTTGAGATCACACAGAATTTATTATGCTTTTTCATGAATAGTTATCAATTCAAAGTCCCAAAGTCATGAGTATTGTAATAACCAAGAATACATGACACCACCTCAATCAGGGGGAAAAATGTAATCCTGCCTTTCTTGTGAACAAAAATCTCATAAAAGACAGAAATGGCAACAGGCTTCTATAGATATTGGCAGAGTTATAAATACTGTATTCCTTTAATGCTCAATTTAAAATGAGACATAAAGCAAGAGGACAAAAAGTATAATGAATTATCAGATCTGTATCGAAATAATAGCAAGGTATGTTTCCATTCAGTTATTTAACATCTTCCTATGGCATAGCCAAGAGATGTGCACAAACGGTGGTTTACATCAAAATGAAAATGTGGATACATCTGCGTACATCCTCCCCTTTCACTCTCTTCTGCCCCTCTGCAGCCAAACTAATGAGCAAGTCTTGATGCATACTGCTCAGAGGTGCTTTAACAATTCCATGTGAAAGGCGCTTCTTTTCTATTAATAAAAGATATTTATAAATTTGTTAATTCACTAGCTCTACTTTCTATCATATATTGTGACCTCAAGATATCTAAAAAGCTTAGATGTTGTGAAATAATGATCTTATACACAATAAATACAAGTATTTTAAAAATTTTTATTAATAAAACCAATCAACATACAATATGAACATTCTTTTTTCATCACATAGTTGTATATTCATTATCATGATCATTTCTTAGAACATTCGCATCAATTCAGAAAAAGAAATAAAAAGAAAACAGAAAAAAAAATCATACATACCATACCCCTTAACCCTCCCTTTCATTGATCACTAGCATTTCAATCTACT
>PVIY010062308.1:0-10916 GCA_004026745.1 Myrmecophaga tridactyla | reverse complement strand
CTGCCACTTGGGCCATATGATCCAGCAGATCCAATGGTGCTGGAAGTGTCAGTGGCAAATAGAGATGCTGTCTGGAGCCTTTGGCAGGCCCCTATAGGAGAATCACAACACAGACCCTTAGGATTTTGGTGCAAAGCCTTATCATCTGCTGCAGATAACTACTCTCCTTTTGAGAAACAGCTTTTGGCCTGCTACTGGGCCTTAGTAGAGACTGAACGCTTAACCATAGGCCCCCAAGTTACCATGAGACCTGAGTTGCCTATCACGAACTGGGTGTTCTTTGACCCACCAAGTCATAAAGTTGGGCGTGCACAGCAGCACCCTATTGTAAAATGGAAATGGTATATACGAGATAGGGCCAGAGGAGGTCCTGAAGGCACAAGCAAGTTACATGAAGAAGTGGCCCAAATGCCCATGATCTCCACTCCTGCCACATTACCTTCTCTTTCCCAGACCAGAGCTATAGCCTCTTGGGGAGTTCCTTACAGTGAATTGACTGAGGAAGAGAAAACTCGGGCCTGGTTTACAGATGGTTCAGCATGATACGCAGGTACCACCTGAAAGTGGAGAGCTGCAGCACTACTACCCCTTTCTGGGGTGTCCTTGAAGGACTGTGGTGAGGGGAAATCCTCCCAGTGGGCAGAACTTTGAGCAGTGCACCTGGTTGTTCATTTTGCTTGGCAGGAGAACTGGCCAGAGGTGCGTCTGTGTACTGAGTCATGGGCTGTTGCTAATGGTTTGGCTGGATGGTCAGGGACTTGGAAAGACTATAATTGGAAAATTGGTGACAAAGAGGTCTGGGGAAGAGGTGTGTGGATAGACTTTTCTGAGTGGGCTAAAAGCATGAAGATATTTGTGCCCCATGTGAATGTGCACCAGAGGGTGATTTCAGTAGAGGAAGGCTTTAATAATCAAGTGGATAAGATGACTCATTCTGTGGATACCAGTCAGTTGCTCTTTTCCCAGCAACTCTTGTCATTGCCCAATGGGTTCATGAAAAAAATGGTCATGGTGGTATGGATGGAGGTTATGCATGGGCTCAGTAACATGGATTTCCACTCACCAAGGCTGACCTAGCTACAACTACTGCTGAGTGCCCAATCTGCCAGCAGCAGAGACCCACACACAGCCTCCATTATGGCACCATTACCCGAGGTGGCCAGCTGGCTACATGGTGGCAGGTTGATTACATTGGGCAGGAATTTGTTCTAATTGTAATAGACACATACTCTGGGTTTGGGTTTGCTTTCCCTGCATACAATGCATCTGCCAAAACTATCATCTATGGGCTTACAGAATGCCTTACCTATCATCATGGTATTCCGCACAGCATTGCTTTTGATCAGGGAACACAAGTCACAGCAAATGAAGTGTGGGAATGGGCACATGCTCATGGAATTCTCTGGTCTTACCATGTTCCCCATCATCCAGAAGCAGCTGGATTGATAGAACAGTGGAATGGCCTTTTGAAAACTCAATTATGGAGCCAACCAGGTGGCAATATCTTGAAGGGCTGGATAATGTCTCCAAGAAGCTGTGTATACTCTGAATCAGTGTCTGCTGTATGGTGCTGTTTCTCTCATAGCCAGGATCCATGGGTCCAAGAACCAAGGGGTGGAGATGGAAGTGGCCCCACTCACTATTACCCCTAGTGATCCACTAAGAAAATTTTTGCTTTCTGTCCCTGTGACCCTGAGCTCTGCTGCTCTACAGGTTTTAGTTCCGAAAGGGGGAGTGTTTCCACCAGGAGAAGCAACAATGATTCCATTGAACTGGAATCTAAGACTGCCACCTTGTCACTTTGGGCTACTCATGCCCCTGGATCAACAAGCCAAGAAGGGGATTACATTACTGCCTGGGGTGATTGACCCTGACGATCAGGGGGAAATAGGACTGCAACTACACAATGGAGGTAAAGAAGAGTTTTCCTGGAATATAGGAGGTCCCCTAGGGCATCTTTTAGTACTACCATGTCCTGTGATTAAAATCAATGGAAAACTGCAACAACCCAACCCAGGCAGGGCTACCAATGGCTCTGAAACTTCAGGAATGAAGGTTTGGGTCACCCCACAAAGCAAAGAACCAAGGCCAGCTGAAGCACTTGCTGAATGTAAAGGGAACATGGAATTGGGTAGTGGAAGAAGGAGGTGAAAAATATGAACTTCGACCACGTGATCAGTTACAGAAATGAGGACTGTAATGCTGTTTTGTTCATGCTATACTATTTAAGTTGCAAGATATTAAGTTTAAGAATGAATATTAACCAAGGACTTGCACCTTATTCTGGAGAGATTTAATGTGTTTCCAGTTATATGCAGGACAGCTGAGTATTGTTAGGTGAGAAAAAAATGTGTCTTTTATTGTTTTCTATTTAGAAATTAGGTATGGCTTAGGGTGGTGAGTATAGCTACCACATTGACAAGGGGTGGACTGTCATGGTCAGGTTCATGTGTCAACTTGGCCAAGTGGTGGTACCTGATGTCTGTTTGGGCAAGTGCTAGCCTGTCTTTTGCTATGAGGACATTTCATAGAATTAAATCATGATCACGTCAGCTACATCCACAGCTGATTCCATTTGTAATCAGCCAAGGGGAGTGTCTTCTTTAATGAGTGATGCTTAATCTAATCACTGGAAGTCTTTTAAGGAGGATTCAGAAGAGACAGGCTCTCTTCTTGCTTCAGCCGGTGAGCTTCTCCTGTGGAGTTTGTCCAAACCCTCCATTGAAATCATCAGCTTCACAGCCTGCCCTGCAGATTTTGGACTCTACATTTCCACGGTTATGTGAGACACTTCGATAAATTTTATATTTACAAATATTTCTTCGTGATTCTGTTTCTCTAGACAACCCTAACTAAAACAGGAGGAATTAGAGAAAGAGAGGAGAGTGGTGTAATGGCTAGGTTCATGGATCAGCTTGGCCAGGTGATGGTGCTCAGTTGTCTGGTCAAGCAAACACTGGCCTAACCATTACTGTGAGGACATTTTCTGGACTTAAATCATCAGTCAGTTGGTTGCATTTATGGCTGATTACATCTACAATCAACGAAAGGGAGTGTCTTCTGCAGTAAGAGAGTCCAATCAGTTGGATTTAATCTTGTCAGTTGAAGATTTTTAAGGGTGAGGTGATGACTTCAACAGTCAGAAGAGAGAACTTTTGTGTCTTCTTCAGCCAGACAACCTCTCCTGGGGAATTCACTGAAGATCTTCATTGTTGTTGCCAACTGGTGGCCTGCCCTACAGAATTTGTACTTGTGCATCCTCACAGTTGTGTGAGACACTCTTATAAAATTTCATATTCACAGATATCTCCTGTTGGTTCTGTTTTCCTAGAGAACCCTGTCCTATACAGCTTTGGTATTGGGCATTGTTCTTGAGAAACAATATTTAAAAATGGGTTTTGCAATTGGTTTTTTATTCTGATTTGGATTCAAAGGCACTAATGACTCTATTTCCAATAATCAAGATGGCATTGACAGTCCATGGGGTGAACTGGCAATATAGACATGCAAAAATCACCACTTGATTCTCCCTGAGGAAACAGCTGCCCAATCTTCAGCCTGCCCTAAAGAGGCAGCTACCAGACCTCTGGTATGTCTTGAAGAAACAGCTTCCCAACCTCCAGTTCTCCCTGAGGAGTCTGCCATCCAACCTCTACCTAAAAAGATTAACCCTTCAGTGCCTGGTAAATCTGTAATCACCTCTCCTGGGAAACAGCCCTCTTTCCTCTGTCTGGACAGAATAATCTTGTTGCACCAGATGAAACTGCAATGAAATGCCTTGAGGTAATTGGCTTGAAAGACACTTCTAATTCTTTTCATGACCCGCCTCCACCACCCCTCTTTTCTTTAAGACCTATAACCAAAGTGCCAACAGGCCCTGAAAGGTGAGGTACAAAGAGTTGCCCATGAGGAGGTACACTATACTCCAAAAAAACAACATGGGTTTTCTAATTTATGTAGACAGAAATCAGGGAAATATATGTGAGAATGGATACTAAGTGTGTGGGGTAATGGTGAAAGAATATAAAGTTGGATCAGGCTGAATTTATTGATATAAACCCACTAAGCAGAGATCCTACATTTAATGTTATAGCTTGAGGACTTAGAAAGGGTGTTAACAGTTTGTTTGGGTGGTTGGCTGAAACATGGATCAAATGGTAGCCGATGTTACTTGAGGTCCAAATGACAGACACTTGAAAGACACTTCTAACTCTTTTCATGACCCACCTCCACCACCCCTCTTTTCTTCAAGACCTATAACCAAAGTGCCAACAGGCCCTGAAAGGTGAGGTACAAAGAGTTGCCCATGAGGAGGTATACTATACTCAAAAAGAACAGCATGAGTTTGTCTACGTTATACAAACTCATGTTAAAATCTACATTATACCAGAACAGCCCTGGTATAATGTAGATGAGAGGATCTAAAGGCTTAGAGAAATTGGAATATTAGAGTGGATTTATCATGGGAGACCTGCACAAACACCCCAGGAATGTCCAAAGCACACACCTTTTACCAGGACTTTAAGGAATAAATTTGTGAGACTAACTCCATCATCTCTGAAGAGCTCTGTAGTTACCTTTCTCTGTAGGTCAAATATTATTGTGGGAATTGCTGTTACTGAGCTGGAATCCTTAAACACAAGCGGATGGTCAGATCCCGAGTAGGCAGAAACCATGTGGCAGCAGTTAATTGCAAAGACTAGGTAGACAGGGCTACCATAATGGACAGAAGACTCAAAGCAGCAGTCAAAATAATCTGTCTTGCAGAGACTTATGGCCTTGGTTAGTAGATCGTGGGATAACTAGAAGTAAGTTTGATATATCAAATATATTTATCAAATAAATTCTTGTTTGATCTGTATAAGCAGAAGAGTTTTAGGTCAGGTGAACAAAAGTTTAACTTAAATTACAGAAACATAGAGTCACAGATCCTTAATCAATTCCCAGACTTGAGACATTTTATATACCTAAAGCCCCTTGAATGAGGGGAAGGCCAGTTATCCTTGGGGAATGGCCCTGTAACGCTGCCAAAAATCAATACTGTTACTCTTCCTCCAAGTCTTCACCAAGGAGACCTAAAGTCTTTTACCAGGATAGCCATGCATTAGGGAAAAGGAAGTGATCAGATATGTCAGGGATTATTAGACACTGACTCAGAAGTGTCATTAATTCCAGGAGACCCAAAACATCACTCTGGTCCACCAGTTAGAGTAGGGGTTTATGGAGGACAGGTAATGGATGGAGTGTTAGCTCAGGTCCATTTCACAGTGGGTCCAGTGGGTCTCCAGACCTATTCTGTCATTATTTCACCAGTTCTGGACCACATAATTGGAATAGACATACTCAGCAGCTGGCAGAATTCTTACATTGGTTCCCTGACTCATGGAGTGAGGACTATTATGGTAGGAAAGGCCAAGTGGAAGCTACTAGAACTGCCTTTACCTAACAAAATAGTATATCAGAGCAGGACTGGATTCCTGGAGAGAATGCAGAGATTACTGCCACTCTTAAAGACTTGAAGGATGTGGGGGTGGTAATTTCCACCACATCTCCATTCAACTCTCCTATTTGGCCTGTGCAAAAAACAGATGGGTCTTGGAGGATGATAGTGGATTAACATAAACTTAACCAGGAGGTGACTCCATGCAGCTGCTCTTGCAGATATAGTATCACTGCTTGAGCAAATCAACACATCCCTGCTAACTGGTATGCAGCTATTGATCTGGCAAATGCTTCTTTCTCAATAACTGTTAGTAAAGACCACCAGAAACTGTTTGCTTTCAGCTGGCAAAGCTAGCAATATACCTTCACTGTCTTATCTCAAGGGACATAACTTTCCAGCTATGTCACAATCTTGTCTGCAGGGAACTTGATCATTTCTCCCTCCCACAAGACATCACAATGGTCCATTGTATTGATGATATCATGTCATTGAGCCTAGTAGCAAGAAGTAACAACCACTCTAGACTTATTGGTAAAGCATTCACATGTCAGAAGATGGGAGATAAATCCTACAAAAATACAGGGCCTTCCACCTCAGTGAAATTTCTAGCTGTCCAGTGATGTGGGACATGTTGCGATATCCCTTCTAAGGTAAAGGATAAACTGTTGCATCTGGCCCCTCCTATGACCAAAAATGAGGTACAATGCTTAGTTGACCTCTTTGGATTTTGGAGAAAACATATTATTCATTTGGGTGTGCTACTCTGTCCCATTTACCGAGTGACAAGAGAAGCTGCTAGTTTTGATTGGGGACTGGAATAAGAGGAGGCCCTCTGACAAGTTCAGGCTGCTGTGCAAGCTCCTCTGCCCCTTGGGCCATAAGATCCAGCAGATCCAATGGTGCTGGAAGTGTCAGTGGCAAATAGAGATGGTGTCTGAAAGCTTTGGTAGGTTGCTATAGGAAAATTACAATGTACACCCTTAGAATTTTGGAGTAAAGCCTTGCCATCCTCTGTAAATAACTATTTTCCTTTTGAGAAACAGCTTTTAGCCTGCTACTGGGCCATAGGTAGATACTGGATGCTTAACCATGGTCCACCAAGATGCCATGAGACCTGAGTTGCCTATCATGAGCTGGTTGTTGTCTGACCCATCAAGCCATAAATTTGGGAATGCACAGCAGCACTCCATCATAAAATGGAAATGGTATATACGAGATAGGGCTTGAGTAGGTTCTGAAGGCACAAGTAAGTTACATGAAAAAGTGTCCCAAATGCCTGTGGCCCCACTCCTACCACATTACCTTCTCTTTCCCAAACCAGAGCTATGACCTCTTGGGGAGTTCCTTACAATCAGCTGAATGAGGAAGAAAAAACTCTGGCCTGGTTTATAGATGGTTCAGCATGATATGCAAGTACCACATGAAAGTGGACAGCTGCAACACTGTAGCCCCTTTCTGTGATGTCCCTGAAGGACAGTGGTAAGGGAAAATCCTTCCAGTGGGCAGAACTTTGAGCATTACACCCAGCTGTTCATTTTGCTTGGAATGAGAACTAGCCAGAGGTGCATTTGTTGTACCAACTCATGGGCTGTTACTAATGGTCAGGGACTTGGAAGGAGCATGATTGGAAAATTGGCAACAAAGAGGTCTGAGGAAGAGGTGTGTGGATAGATCTTTCTGAGTGGGAAAAAAACCATGAAGATATTTATGTCCCACATGAATGCTCACCAAAGGGTGACTTCAGCAGAGGAAGGTTTAAATAATCCAGTGAATAAGATGTCCCACTCTGTGGATACCAATCATCCTATCTCCTAGCCTCTCCTGTCATTGCCCAAGGAACAAAGTAGTCATAATGGTAGGGATGAAGTTTATGCATGAGCTCAACAATATGGACTTCCACTCACCAAGGCCTACCTGGCTACTGCTAAGTGCCCAATCTGCCAGCAGCAGAGACCCACACTCAGTCCCCAATATGGCACCGTTCCCTGAGAGGATCAGCCTGCTACCTGGTGGCAGGTTTATTACATTGGACTATTTCCATCATGGAAAAGGCAGTGATTTGCTTTAAGTGGAATAGACACATTCTCTGGATATGAGTTTGTCTTCCCTGTATGCAATGCTTCCACCAAAACTACCATCCATGAACTTACAGAATGTCTTATCTACTGTCATGGTATTCTGCACAGCATTGCTTCTGACTTCACAGCAAATGAAGTGTGGGAATGGGAATAAGCTCATGGAATTCTCTGGTCTTGCCATGTTCACCTCATCAGAGGTGGCTGGGTTGACAGAGTAGTGGAATGGCCTTTTGAAGACTCAGTTATGGTCCCAATTAGGGGGCAATACTTTGCAGGGATGTAGCACTGTTTTCCAGGAGGCTGTGTATGCTCTGAATCAGTGTCCACTCTATGGTGCTATTTCTCCCATAGCCAGGATTAATGGGTCCAGGAATCAAGGGGTGGAAATGGAAGTGGCACTATTCACTATTACTTCTAGTGATATACTAGAAAATTTTTTCCTTCCTGTCCCTGCAACCTTAAACTCTGTTGGTCTACAGATTTTAGTTCCAAAAAGAGGAGTGCTCCTACCAGGAAACACAACCATAATTCCATTGAACTAGAAGTTAAGACTGCCAATTGGTCACTTTGGGCATCTCATGGCTTTGAATCAACAGGCAAGAAAGGGGACTACTGTACTGGCTGTGATGATTGATCCTGCTCTATCAAGGGGAAATAGAACTCCAACTACACAATGGAATTATAAAAGAGTTTTCCTAGAATACAAGACATCTCCTAGGTGTCTCTTAGTACTACCATGTCCTGTGATTAAAGTAAATAGAAAAGTGCAACAATCCAATCCAATCAGGATTAACAATGGCCCAGAAGCTTCAGGAATGAAGGTTTTGCTCAACCCACCAAACAAAGAACAATAGCTAGCTGAAGTGCTTGCTGGAGGTAAAGGGAACATGGAACATGTAGTGGAAGAAGGCAGTGATAAAAATGAACTATGACCACATGAACAGTTATAGAAATGAGGACTATGATGGTATGAATATTTTCCTTGCTTTGTTATGAGTATGTTTGTTATGAGTATCTGAACATATAGGAAATATCTTTGCTTTCTTTTTTTATCTTATCCCCTTATCTTATGACATAAGTTGTATTTTTCATGTCATAGTATTTAAGTTATAACTACCAAGTTTAAAGTGACTGTTACTCAAGGATTTGCATCCTATTCTGGAGAGATTTAGTGTATTTCCTGTTGTATGCAGGACAGTTTAATATTGTTAGCCAAAAAATATGTCTGTTATTGTGTTCTACTTAGAGATTAAGTGTATAGCTGCCAAGTTGACAAGGGGTGGACTGTGATGGTTAGGTTCATGGGTCGGCTTGGTCACGTGGTGGTGCCCAATTGTCTGGTCAACTGATCACTGGCCTAACCATTACTGTGAGGACATTTCATAGACTTAAATCATCAGTCAGTTGATTGCATCTATGGCTGATTACACCAACAATCAACTAAGGGAAATGTCTTCAGCAATGAGAGAATCCAATTAGCTGGATTTAATCCAATCAGTTGATGCCTTTAAGGGTGAGGTGATGACTTCCATAGTCAGAAGAGAGAACTTTCATTTCTTCTTCAGACAGACAGCCTCTCCTGGGGAAATCATTTAAGACTTTTATTGTTGTCAGCTGCTGGCAGCCTGCCCTATGGAATTTGTACTTGGGCACCCTCACACAATGTGAGACACTTTTATAAAATATCATATTCAGATACCTCCTGTTGGTTGTGTTTCCCTAGAGAATCCTGTCTAATACAAGTGAGAAAGTCTTCTTTTAGGGGAGAAACAAACAAGACATCAATTACAAAATTTCACTGCATAATGGTTATTAGAAATGTTAATTTTGCAGGGAAAATCCTCAAATAGAACTACTACTGTAAATGCAGAACTACAAAATACCTTTTAAAAAACAATGGATTTATTAATCTGTGTGTTTAAGTCTTGCTGTAACTTTGAGAGGAGCTAATCTTTCTCTTAGTTCCCCAGCTGCTAAAATAAGTACCATACAATGGGTTGGCTTAAACAATGAGAATTTAATACCTCAGGTTTTTAAGACTAGACGTCTCAAGGTGATGTTTTCTCCTCAATGACTGTGGCATTCTAGGGTTCTGGGCAATCCTAGATCCTTGGCTGTTCTGTCACATGGGAATGAGCATGATGGCTTCTTCTCTTTTCTCCTCTGGGTTTTGTTGACTTATGGCTTCTTGTGGCTTCTCCATCCATGGCTTATTTTCTTTTCTGATAAGGACTTCAGCTGAATTGGATTAAGGGCCACCCACATTCAGTTTGGGCACATCTTCACTAATACTTCTTCAAAGGTCTTATTTACAAATGGGTTCACATCCACAGGGCCAGGGGTTGGGACCTGAGCATACCTTTTGTGGGGGACATTTTGGGAGTCAATTCCCAATACCCTTCTTCCTCTTATTGTGTTAGTTACAACGTTATGGCACTAATACTTAGTAAAAAAAGGGTGTGACCACAACAGTATCAGTTTTGCAACTCAGAATCTTGAAGGATTTCAGTTTTAGTGCTCATACAATGGTGTGTGTATATGTGTTTGTGTTTACGTTTGTGTGTACTCGTGCACATTTGTGTTATTTTTTTAATAGCTTAGCTGTTCCTTCTGAATATATAATTGCTCATGGGCATCTAATAAAGCCACAGCCTTCTCCTGACTTGAAAAAAAAGTAATCGCAATTTTATTGAGATACATTTGCACACCATAAATCCATCCAAAGTATACCATCAGTGACTCACAGTATTATCATGTAGTTGTGCATTCATCTCCATAACCAATTTTAGAACATTTTCCTCCTTCCAAAAAATGAAAAATAAAATAAAAAAGAACACTCAAAACATTCCATACCTCTGACCCTTCTTATTATATATTTATTTTGTCTTTATTTTATTACTTATATGCCCATACACTGGATACAAGGAGTGTCAATCACAAGGTTTTCACAATCACAGAGACACATGATAAAAGCTATATAGTTATATCATCATCATTAGGAATCAGGCTAATGGATTATAGTTCAACAATTTCAGGTCTTTCCTTCTAGCTATACTAGCTATAGAATTCTTCTTAATTGATGGCTGAAGTGAGGTAAGCTCAGTAGCGGGGTGGGAGCCTGCCTGTGTTATTCACTTTTGTCACTTGAGTGCCTAGTAATAGTAGACCTTCAATAAAATTGTGGATGAGTAAAGCATATTCCTCCTGAAACTATCATAGTAATGCTTGTAATCGTGAACAGTGAAAATAGTTGCTTGATGCTGCAAGGTGAGCAAACTGTCCAGAATAAAGAAACAATCTCACTGCATGAGGTTAAGCCACTAGGCAGAGCCTTAGAGGGGACCTTCAATGAAGATATTTAGTGACTGTCTTTCCTTTGTCTCTGAGATCACAAA
>PVIY010062307.1:0-10914 GCA_004026745.1 Myrmecophaga tridactyla | reverse complement strand
CAGGCACACTCTTTTTTTTTAAAAAATTTTAATTTTTATTGATGTCTTCTCACACACACACAGCCCATACATGTGTACAATCGATGGCTCACAGTATCATCACATTGCTACGTATTCATCACCCTGATCATTTTTAGAACATATGCATCACTCCAGAAAAAGAAATAAAATTAAAAAAATAAAAAAATAAATTAAAAACCTCATAATCCCACACCGCTTACCCCTCCCTCTCATCGACCACTAATGTTTCAGTCTACCCAATTTTTTACCCTTTATCGCCCCCCCATTATTATTTATGTCCTTATTTTTTCTTTTTACTCATCCATCCATACCCTGGATAAAAGGAGCAGCAGACACAAGTCACAATCACACACACTGTAAAAGCTGTACAGTTATACAATCATTTTCAAGCGTCAAGGCTACTGAACACAGCAGTTTCAGGTACTTTCCTCCAGCCTCTCCAATATACCATAACCGAAAAAGGGATATCTATATAATGCGTAAGAATAACCTCCAGGATAACCTCTCAACTCGGTTTGGAATCTCTCAGCCACTGAGACTTTATTTTGTCTAATTCCTTTCTTTCCCCTTTTGGTCACGAAGGCATTCTCAAGTCCCATGATAAGGCAGGCTTTTTTTTTTGAAAAAACAAAAAATCAGTCTCCTAGTCTTCCCTAGGCGAGTGTCAGGCGGAGAGGTTTTGTCCCTGGGCCTCCACTGCTCTGTGCGCAGTACACATCACCCCCTCCCCAGGCAGCCACCTTTAGGGGACTAAAATATGCCCCCCTGTGGGCCTGCTGCCACTGGAGGGTCACCTTTGAAAGGAATCACGCTTTTAAAAACCACGAGTAAAAGCTCCCCCAGCAGCTGCAGCGCTCCCCCTCGGGGGCTGCCCCAATTCCCTCCACACCGCAGCCCGCCCCGCCTAGGGCAAACTCGCCTCTGTGTGTTAGTGAGTCCCACTCCGACCAACCGGAAGGACACTGCATGTGTCTCTGGAGGAAGGACAAGTGCGTGCCATTTCAACCTTAGCACGAATGACAATGTCAGGAGAGTGCTCTGAAATAAAGGACAACTCTGAGAAGAGGGGACGGTGCCCCTGCACTGCCCTGAAGAGACGGACAATGGAAGACAAAAGGGACACTTCATGGTACCTGCTGTCATTTCCCCCCTGGATTGTAGGATTATGCTTGATTTTTATTTTTATTTATTTATTTTTTTGCATGGGCAGGTACTGTTAATTAAACCTGGGTCTCTGGCATGGCAGGCAAGCACTCTGCCTGCTAAGCCACCACAGCCTGCCCTTGATTTCTTATTTTCAAATGAAAAATTTGTTGAGATGATTGTGGGTTGACCTGCAGTTGCAAGAAATGAGTCAGAGGGATTCCTGAAACACCCTGCCCAGCTGCCCCCATGGCAACAGTCTGCAAAACTGTAGTAGAATTTCACAACCAGGATATTGTGACATTGATGCAATCTACTCGTCTTGTCCAGATGTCCTCAGTTTTCCTTCTGCAAATCTGTGAGTGTGAGTGTGTGTGTGTGTGTGTATTAAGTTGTATACAATTTTATCACCTGCGTAGGTTTGTGTACCACTGCCACAAGTTCCTCCTCAGGTTGCCCTGTTGCAACCACACCCAGTTTCTGCCCTACAACCCCCAGGTCCCTCCCCCCTGGCAACCACTAATCTGCCAGTACTTCAAAAATTTTGTCATTCCAAAATGTTATATGGATGGAATCAGATCTAACCTTTTGGGCTTAGATTTTTCTAACTGAACATGTTTCCCTGGAGATTCAGCCAGATTGTTGTATGCATCAGTCGTTTGTTCCTTTTTGTTGCTGAGTATTATTCCATGCCATGAATGGGCCACAGTTTGTTTGACCGACCTCTTAAAGGGCAGTGCGACTGATTCTAGTTTTTGACTATGTCAACCAAAGCTGCCATGAACATCCACAGACAGCGTGTGAACATAAGTCTTCATTTCTCTAGGATAAACGCCCAAGGGTTGTATGGCTATCATATGTTTAGTTTTATTAAGAACTTGCCAAACTGCTTTTCAGAGTGGCTATCCCATTTTACATTCCCACCAGCAATGGGTAAGTGACCTGGTTTCTCTGCATCCTCACCAGCACTTGGTTTTGTCACTATTTTTTATTTTAGCCACTCTGATGATGGCTAGGTGGTGTTATGAGTTTTACTTGCATTTCCCCAATGGCTAATGATGTAGAACATCTTTTCATATGCTTATTTACCATCTGTTTAGCCTCTTCTGTGAAATGTCCATTGATGTATTGTTGTATAATTCAAGTGTTAGTTTTTTCACTGTCAAGTTTTGAGCATTTTAAAATATATTCTAGATACTAGTCCTATGTTGGATATGTGGTTTGGAAATATTTTCCCCCAGGATGCAATTTGTCTTTTCAACCTCTCCACTTGGGCTTTCATAGAACAAAAATTTTTAGTTTTTTTGAGATCCAATTTATTAGGTTTTCCTTTTACGGCTGTGCCTTTGATGTCAATTCTAGGAACTTTTTGCTTAACCCTTGGTCCTGAAGATACCCTACTATTTTAAAGTTAAAAATTGTTTTTGAAAAAAATTGTTTGTGATTTCTCTTTAAGTCTATGATCTATTTTGAGTTAATTTTTGTATAAGGTGAGAGGTTTAGGCTGAGGTTTTTATTTTTTTGTTGCCTAAGGATGTCCAATTACACCAGCATATTTGTCGAAAAAGCTATCTTTCCTCCACTGAGCTGCTTCTGCACCTTTGTTAAAAATCAGCCAGGCAGGGGGTGCACAGGTGTTTGAGTGCTCAGAATGCCCGCCTTTCATGTGGGAGACCTGGGTTTGATTCCCCCAGGAATGGGACCATGCCCCCCCCCCAAAAAAAAAAATATCAGCCAGGCAGGGCGATGTGACGGTGGCTCAGTGGCAGAATGCTCACCTGCCATGCTGGAGACCCAGGTCTGATTCCCAGTGCCTGCCCGTGCAAAAAAATAAAAATAAAAAAAAAATTGCTGGGGCAGTGTAACGGTGGCTCAGTGGCAGAATTCTCGCCTGACATGCCAGAGACCTGGGTTTGATTCCTGGTGCCTGACCATGCAAAAAAAAAATCATCAGGCATATTTGTGTGGGTCTATTTCTAGAGTCTTTACTCTGTTCTAATGTCTGTGTGTCTATCTCTCCACCAATACCACACCTTCCTGATTTCTGCAATATATAGCCGGCCTAAATATTGGATAGAGTGATTCCTCCCACTTCACTGTTCTTTGTCAAGATTGTTTGAGTTATTCTAGTACCTTTCCACACTTTAGGAATAAACGTGTCCATGTCTACAAAACTCCTTGCTGAGATTTTTTCTAACGGCTTCACAGATGTATAATCCACATATCATACCATTCACCCATTTAAAGAGTACAATTCCATGTGCTTTGGTGTTGTTTTAGTGTATTCAAAGAGTTGTACAGCTGTGCAGAAAAGAGGTAGCCTAGCAGCTCCGAGAGGGCTGGCAGCCTTAGAAAGGGCTGCTTGTAGAGGCTGGCCCTTGCCGGCATCTGGGGACTTGGCTCGCAGTGCTCCCAGGCAGGACTGAACTGACGAAGGTGTTTCCTGGGCTCAGCCTCTAGGTGCTAACTTTAAAAGTTTATCCTGAGCACCTGCTTTCCCTCCAGAGCTCTGGAGCATTGGTTTGTACCAGGCTTACCGTGCCATCAGCCCCAGGAATGACCTTAGGTCCGAGTCTCTAATGGGCTTCCCCAGGCAGAAACCTGACACACATGACCCCTTGTGGGAGGGAAGCCTGCACGTGGGCCCTGCCAAACACCACCTTTTTTCCCTCTATGCCCGACCGTGGGTCCTGCCTGTCATTGTAACTGGACATCTCAGCCACGAGTACAAATAGATGCTGAGTCCTGTGAACCCCTCAAGTGAATTTCTAGACATGGGGTTGGTCTTAGGGATCCCCCAAACAGGGTGGCAGTGGTGCAATTTCTCAGAATAACCCCAAACTCATCAATGTATGGCTACAGTGTTATTTGGGGGAAAAGAAAGAGGCAGAGGCTCGATTGTAAGTGTACGTAGATTTGGGACCATTTTGCCTTCCTGATGGATTGATTCTGTGAGCATTATGCAATGTCCCCCTTTTCTCCACTAATTTTCTTTGCTCTGAAGATTGCTTTATTAGATATTAGTATAGACACTCCTGCTTTTTAAAAAAATTAACGCTTGCATGCATTAATTTATTATCATTTTACTTTCAATCTACCTATGTTTTGTTTTGTTTTAAAATCTTCTCTGCCAATTTCTGTCTTTTGATTGGTGTATTTAGATAATTTACATTTTGGGTACTTATTGACATGTTGGCATTTAAGCATGCCATTTTATTGGTTTTATTTTTTTCCCTTTGGTTCTTGCTTCTTATTTCTTATCTTCATGGGAGTTTTGTAAACATCTCTTAGGATTCCACCTTGATTTAATTATAACATTTTTGAGTATATCTCCTTGTGTCATTTCTGTAGTGGTTGCTATAAGTATTACAACATACATATGTTATTTATTTATCACAGTGTACAGGTATCAACACTGTGTTTGTTTATCTGTTTGTTTAGCTAATGCACTACCCGAAATATAATTTTTGCACCAAACAAACATCTCTCCCTTTGGTTTGTTCATTTCATCTATGTTGTCTAGTTTATTAGCATATATTTGCTCCTAGTAACCTCTCATTACCTTTTTTATTTTTGTGGGGTCAGTGGCCATTTCCTCTCTTCCATTTCTGATTTTATTTATTTGCACCTCTCTCTCTCTCTTTTTTTTTTTTGTCAGCCTAGCTAAGGGTCCATCGATTTTATTAATTTTCTCAAAGAACCAACTTCTGATTTTGTTGATTTTCTCTAATTTTTCACATTCTCAGTTTCATTTATTTCTGCTCTAATCTTCATTATTTCTTTCCTTTTATTTGCTTTGGGGGTTAGTTTGCTGTTCTTTCTCTAGTTCTTCCAAGTAAACTGTTAATTCTTCAATTTTTGCTCTTCTTTTTAAAAAATTATTTTTATTGTATAGTATGACATATATGCAAAGTAAAGAAATAAAAAAGCAATAGTTCACAAAGCACTCTTCAAAAAGTGGTTCCAGGACAGATCCCAGAGTTTGTCATGGGCTACCATATGATCCTCTCATATTTTTCCTTCTAGCTGCTCCAGAATATAGGAGGCTAGAGGGCTTAAATACTTTTTTGTCATCACAATCGACTTTTTTTTCTGTGAAAAATAACACATATACGAAAAAGTTATAAATGTCAAAGCACAGCACCAGAATCAGTTGTAGAACATATTTCAGACTTCGACATGGGTCACAATTCCACAATTTTAGGTTTTTACTTCTAGTTGCTCTAAAATACTGGGGATTAAATCATATCAATTTAATGATTCAGCATTCATATTCATTTGTTAAGTCCTGTCTTCTATGTATAATTCCACCATCACCTTTGATCTGTCCATACCTCTCTTTGGGATTGTTTGGGCTATGGCAATTCTAAATTTTTGATATTGGAAGGGTCTGTCACTAATATGGGGTAGGGAGATGGAATTATCTGATGTTCTGGAGAGGCTGGGCTAGGACTTATCTGGACCAGGGACCCATCTGGAGGTTATAGGTTTCTGGAAAGTTACTCTAGCGCCTGGAACCCTTGAGGAATCTTATATATTGACCTAGGATTGGCTTTAGGATTGGCTAAAATTGTTCTTTAGGATTGGCTAGAATGGTCCTGGTTGGGGGTTGGCAGGTTATGATAGGTAGCAAGGTCTACCTGAAGCTTGTGTAAGAGCAACCTCCAGAGTAGCCTATCAACTTATTTGAACTCTCTCTGCCACTGATATTTTATTAATTACACTTCTTTTCCCCCTTTTGGTCAGGATGTAATTGTTGATCCCACAGTGCCAGGTCTGGATTCATCCCTGGGAATCCTCTCCCATGTCGCCAGGGAGACTTTCACCCCTGGATATCATGTCCCACATAGGGAGGAGGGCAATGATTTCACTTGCAGAGTTGGGCTTAGAGAGAGTGAGGCCACATCTGAGCAACAAAAGAGGTCCTCCAGAAGTAACTCTTAGGCATGCCTATGGGTAGTCTAAGCCTCTCCGCTACCAATATAAGCTTCACAAGAGTGGAGCCTCATGATCGAGGGCATGGCCTATTGATTTGGGTGTGCCTAAGGTGTGATACAGTATCAGGGGCTTCCTTGATGTTAAGGTTTAATAGTTCCGTATTCTTTCTCCCCTCCCTCAGGGGACTTTGCCAATACTTTTTGATTATCTGCTTATATACTCTAGGATGTTTCCAGGCCCTTCTTTTTTTTTTTTTTTTTTTCCTGGTGTATAATTCTTTTAATGTGCTGCTGAATTCAATTTGCAAGTATTTTGTTGGGGATTTTTGCATCTATATATATTAAAGAGATTGGTCTATAAGTTTCTTATCTTGTAGTATCTTTGTCTGGCTTTGGTATTAGGATGTTGGCTTCATAGAATGAATTAAGGTAACGTTCCCTCCTGCTCAGTTTTTTTTGAAGAGTTTGAACAGGATTGGTACAAATTCTTTCTTGAGATTTTCCAATGTGGAATTCACATTGGAAGCCATATGGTTCTGGACTTTTCTTTTTGGGGACTTTTTTGATGACTTGTGATTGGTTTATTGAGGTCTTCTGTTTCTTCTTGAGTCAATGTTGGTTGTTTTTGCTTTTCTAGGAAGCATTTCATCTAAGTTGTCTAGTTTGTTAGTGTACAGTTGTTCATAGTACCATCTCATTATCTCCTGCAGGGACAGTAATTATGTCCCTCTCCCATTTCTGAGTTTATTTGCATCTTCTCTTGACAGCCTAGACTACGGGTCCGGTGATTTTCTCAAAGAACCAACTTCAGGTTTTGTTGATTCTCTTTATTGTTTTCATGTTCTTAACTTCATTTATTTCTGCTCTAATATTTGTTATTTATTTCCTTCTGTTTGCTTTAGGGTTAGTTTGCTGTTCTTTCTCTAGTTCCTCCAGGTGAGCAGTTAATACCTTGTGTTTTTCTTTCTTGTTTTTAAAATAGGCATTTAGGGCAACAAATTTCCCTCTCAGCACTGCCTTTGCTGCATCCCATAAATTTTGATATGTTGTGTTTCCATTTTCATTTGCCCCAAGATATTTACTGATTTCTCTTGTCATTTCTTCCTTCACCCACTGGTTGTTTATGAGTGTGCTCTTTAGCTCTATATATTTGTTATTGATTTCCAATTTCATCTATATGATCTGAGAAATTATTTTGTATAATTTCAATCTTTTAAAATTTATTGAGACTTGCTTTGTGACCCAGCATATAGTCTATCCTTGAGAATGATCCATAAGCACTTGAGAAAAATGTGTATCCTGCTGTTGTGGGGTGTAATGTTCTGTAAATGTCTATAGGTCTAGTTCATTTATAGTTCATTACAGTGTTAGTATAATGTCTGTAGTTCTGTTTCCTTACTGGTCCTCTCTCTAGATTTTCTATCCATTGATGAGAGCAGTGAATTGAAGTCTCTATTACGATAGAGGTGTCTACTTCTCCCTTCAGTGTTGTCAGTATTTGGAGCACACTTGGTTGGTGCATACATGCTTATGATTGTTATGTCTTCTTGGTGAATTGTTCCTTTTATTAATACATGGTATCCTTCTTTTTCTCTTTTAATTGTTTTACATTTGAAGTCTAATTTGTCAGATATTAGTATTGTTACCCCTGCTCTTTTCTGTTTTTTGTTGGTGTGAAATATCTTTTTCCAGCCTTTCACTTTCAATCTGTTTTTGTCTTTAAGTCTAAAGTCAGTCTCCTGTAGACAGTATATAAATGGATCCTGTTTTTTAAATCTATTTTGCCAGTCTATGTCTTCTTCTTTTTTTTTTTTTTGCATGGGCAGGCATCAGTAATTGAACCCAGGTCACTGGCATGGCAAGCGAGAACTCTGCCTGCTGAGCCACCATGGCCTGCCCCAGTCTGTCTTTTGATTGGGGAGATTAATCCATTAACATTTAATGTTGTTACTGTAAAGGCAGTACTTTCTTCTACCATTTTGTGTTTTGGATTTTATGTCACATCTTCTTTTTTTTCTCTTTTTACCTTTCCTGGTTCTTGGTTGGCAGTTTTTTATTTTTAGAATATCATACCACTACCTTCTCGCCTCCATGGTTTCTGCTGAGAAATCCATATATAGCCTTATTGAGCTTCCCTTGTATGTGATAGATTGCTTTTTTCTTGCTGCTTTCAAAATTCCGTCTTTGATTTTGACATTTGACAATCCGATTAGTAAATGTCTTGGAGCAGTTCTATTTGGATCTTCTCTGTTTGGGGTATGCTACACTTCTTGGATCTGTAATTTTACATCTTTCATAAGAGATGGGAAATTTTCAGTGATTAATTCCTCCATTGGTTTTTCTGCCCCTTTTCCCTTCTCTTCTCCTTCTGGAACACCCTTAACATATATATTTGTGCACTTCATATAGTCATTCAGTTCCCTGAGACCCTGCTCATATTTTTCCATTCTTTTCCCTCTCTTTTCTTTTGCGTGTCATATTTCAGATGTCCTTTCCTCTAGGTAACTAATCCTTTCTTCTACCTTTTCAAATCTGCTGTTGAATGGTAGGTCTCCATTGTTTACTTTTCTCTCTTTTATTGTGCCCTTCATTCCCATAAGTTCTGCCATTTGTTTCTTCAAACTTTAGAGTTGTTCTTTATGTTTGCCCAATGTCTTTTTTATATCCTTCATCTCTTTTGCCATAACTTCTCTGAACTCTTTTATTTGATTTTCATTTTTTTTTTTTTTTTTTGACATGGGCAGGCTCTGGGAATCAAACCTAGGTCTCTGGCATGGCAGGTGAGAATTCTGCCACTGAGCCACTGTTTCCCACCTTTTCATTTGATTTTTGATGTGATTTTGTATGTCTGTTCGAACATCCTTAATTAGTTGTTTCAACTTCTGTATCTCATTTGAAATCTTGGTCTCTTCCTTTGAGTGGGCCATATCTTCGATTTTTCCTAATATGACTCATTATTTTTTGCTGGCATCTAGACATTTAATTTCCTTAATTAGTTTATTCTGGAGATTGTTTTCACTCTTTTACCTAGGATTTTCTTGTTGGTTTGTTTTGTTCTCTAACTGTTCTTTGGCATTCAGTTCAACTTATTCCAGACCTCTAACATAGTTTCTGTTTGGCTGATCGAATTTCAGCTCTTGTTTTTCTGGTTCTTGCCTTCCTATATGGAACCTTTTTTTGAAGAGAGTCTCCACAGATATGATCGACCCCAGCCAGATTTTCCCAGACCCAACAGACCCACATCTCATGAACAGAGAATAGTCACTATTAAATTTCCCTGAGGGTGAGATCCAGCAGGTTGTGAGACTTTCCTATGAAGCCTCTAGACACTGTGCTTTCCTTGTCCTCCCCAACACATGGCACTTCTCTGCCCACAGCTTCCCACTATGGTAAAGTAATGGGGTTACTTTAATTTCAGCAGCCTCTTCCTGACAGTGGTGTGGTTGAGATGGAGGCTGAGGTAGAAGGCATGCTTAGGTTGCTCTTGTTTTCCAGCCCCTGGGGACTGAATTCCCTGAAGGAGGTCTTTGAGCTTGGCACTACCTCCCTTTTCTTGGGGAAGACAAACCCTTCAGGGAATTGTGTCCATTTACCTGACCATTTACTTTGTCTCTCAGGCATGCCTTAATTCTGCTCTTGCTTGGGGCAGTGCTGAAGCCTGGGAGTGCTTGCATTTCTATCTAATGAGCTGTTAAGAAGTAAAAGAGAGAAAGAGGAAAAATGCCTTCTCAGAGCCAGACCCTAGCTTCCCAGGTCTGCCAATCAAGAGCTGGAGTTGGTACGTGGCTCTATGTGTCCCCAGGTTCTATGTTTCCCCATTCCTTGAGGCCCAGCCCTTTTCCAGTATTTTGTGCTGGCCAACTCAAAAAGCCTCTGTTGTTATTGTTGTTTTCATCAGTCCCGGCCCCTCTCTGTAGGGGCTAAAACTCCTGGTCCCTTTAGTGCTTATTCCAAGTTTATCTGTGCTCAGGGGCTGTTTTCAGCAGTCCAAATCTGTTATAAACAGAGAGTAGTCACTATTAAGGTTCCCTTAGGGTGAGATCCAGCAGAATGTGAGACTTTCCTATGAAGCCTCTAAACTCTGTGCTTTCCTTGTCCTCCCCAACAATTGGAGCTTGATTGAGCTAACCTCCTTGCTACTGGTAAAGTCTTTTTTCTTTCCCCTCAGAGAAAGAGCCTGCTGTACCCAATAGGGAGGGCCACTGGCTTCTATGGCTTGGGAAACTTACAGTTTTCTGTGGGATCTCAGCTGTTCCACCATTTCAGACTGTGCCATTTCAGGTGTACAATGCATGTCCAGTCACTGATGTTCCCCCAACAGTTGTTCCATACAGTTCCTGGCTATTTACCAGCAGCTCTGGAGGGTGAACTAAATTCCATACCTCACTATGCTGCCATCTTGCCCTGCACTCTCTATGTACTATTCAGGTATCAACATTTTACCACTTCTAGTGAGGTATGGTCATCTCAGTTCCATTTAGATCCCTTAACTGCCTCTACTTTTAAATATCATTGCCTAGAGTATCAGAGGATATTATAACTTTTGTTTCAATCAACAAATATGATTTATAAAACTCACTGAGCAAAGGAGAGTATATTCTGCATGCCCATATTTCTGCTCTGCCTCTCTGTTTCTTCTTCTTTCCTGATGTTCCTAGATTCCTTCTTTTATCCTTTTTTCCTTTCTCTCTGAAAAATTTCTTTTATCCAGTCTAAAAGGATAGGTTGCTAATGGCAAATTCTTATAGTTTTCCTTTATCTTAGATCGTTTTTATTTTCCCTTCATTCCTGAAAGATAGTTTCATTGGATATA
>PVIY010062306.1:0-10911 GCA_004026745.1 Myrmecophaga tridactyla | reverse complement strand
CTTGAGAGAGAAACCCTGAACTTCATCGGCCTTCTTGAACCAAGGTATCTTTTCCTGGATGCCTTTGATTGGACTTTTCTATAGACTTGTTTTAATTCTCGGCCTTAGAACTGTACACTAGCAACTCATTAAATTCCCCCTTTTAAAAGCCATTCCGTTTCTGGTATATTGCATTCCGGCAGCTAGCAAACTAGAACAAATGCTTTCCCCCTTTATTCTCTTAATAGGGTGAATGACATTGATTGGTTTTCAAGTGTTAAACCAGACTTGCATTCCCTGGATAAACCTTATTTGGCTGTGATGTATTATTCTTTTTATACATTGATGGATTCAAATTGCTAATATTTTATTAAGATTTTTTCATCTATGTTCAATTTTCACGAGGGATGTTGGTCTGATATTTTCTTTTTTTGTACTGTGTTTGCAAGGTTTTGGTATCAAGGGTATGCTGAATTTATAAAACAAGTATGAAGTGTTTCCTCCTAGCTATTTTCTAAACGTTTATAGAAGGTTGGTACTATTCCTTAAATGTTTGATAAAATTTACCAGTGAAATAATTTAGGCCTAGAGTTTTCTTTGTGGGAAGATTTTACTGATAGTGAAGCCATTCTTTACTAGATGAAGTTTTAATGTATTTTTAATTTCATGTGTTTCGATAAGGTCTATTTTTAAAGGAATTTGTCAATTTTATCCAAGTTGTCAAATTTATTGGCATAAAATTTCCTTATAATCCTTTTACTGCCTGACGAGTCTTTAACAATATCCCCTTTTAAGCCAGATACTGATAACTTATTGTGCTTCTCTCCTTTTAAAATGTGTCTGGTAGAAAAAAAAATCAGTTTATCAATCTCTGAAAGGCTACACACATGCAAAAAATTTGTCTGATTTTGTTGATACATTGAAAAAAAACAACTTTTAGCTTTGTTAATTTTCTCTATTATTTGTTTTCTATTTCACTGATTTCTGCTCTTAACTTTATCACTTTTTTCCTTCCCTCTACTCTGGTTTTACTGTGCTCTTCTTTTTTCTACTTCTTAAGGTATGGATCACTAATTTTATATCTTTCTTCTTTTCTAATAAAAACACCTAAAGCTATAGCTATCCCACTAACAGTCCATTATCTGTATCCCTCAAATCTTAACGTTATATTTTTATTATAATTCATTAAAATAGTCCCTAATTTTTGTGATTTCTTCTTTGACCTATGAGTTATTTGGAAATATATTCTTTAATTTTCAAATATTTGAGTTTTTTTTTTTTTTAAAGATATCTTGGTGTTATGATTTCTAATTCCATCCCATTCTGGTTAGAGAACATAATCTGCAGGATTTCAAGTTTCTGAAATTTACCAAAACTTGCTTTATGGCCCAGAAAATTATACACTGTTGAGGTATATCAGGTACACTTGAAAAGAATATATGCAGTATGCAGTGGTTTTGTGTATTGTTCTATAAACGTCAATTAGGTTAAGGTGGCTGATAATGTTGTTCAGATCTTCTACGTCCTTACCGATTTTTTTGGTCTAGTTTTTATCAGTCATTGTGAGAATGGTGTTAATATTTCCAACTATGATTATAGATTTTTTTCTATTTCTCTCTTAAATTTTGTCAATTTTTTCTTCATGTATTTTACAGTCTGAAATGAGGTATATGTACATTTATGAATGTTAATGTCTTCCTGATGAACTGACCCCTTTTATCATTATGAAATGTCTCTCATCTCTTGCTTTCATGTCTACTTTTTTTGATATCAGTATTGCCATTTCAGCTTTCCTATGCTCACTGCTCAGTATATCATTTTGCATTCTTTTATTTTCAACCTAGTTGGGCCTTTATATTTAAACTGCTTATGTTACAAAAAACATACAGTTGGGGTCTGGCTTTTTAAATCTAATCTACAATCTACTTTTTAACTGAAGCATTTAGTCCATTGACATTAATTAATAATTAAAGTAATTATTGACACAGTTGGTTTTAGGACTACTGATTTGTTCAGTGGTCCCGTTTTCTTTCATGTTTCTGAACATAGTTATAACAACTGCTTTAAAATTCTTCTCTGTTAATTCTAACATCTGGGGCATGTCTCTATTGAACAGGGGCCTGTGGGCCAAATTCAACCCGTTGCCTTTTTAATTAAAGTTTTATTGGAACACAGTCATACCCATTTATTTATGTGTTATCTATAGCTGCTTTTCCACTACAATGGCAGAGATGAACAGATGTGACAGAAACCATATAGCCTACAGCGCCTAAAATATTTTCTATTTATAGAAAAACTTTGCTGACCCCTGCTCTTACATAAGGATCACATTTTCCTGTTTCTTCATATGTCTAGTAATTTAAAATTATATCTTAAACATTGTGAATGATCTGCTGTCAGACTTTGGATTTTGTTACATTCCTACAAAGAGCACAGATTTTTTTTTTTTAATTTTAACAGGCAGTTAACTTAGCTGACCTCAAATGCCAAACTCTGTCTTCTTTATGGTGGCCAGCAGCCGGCATCACTGTTCATTTGTTTTGCTTTAGCCGGACTGTGTGAAGTCTGTCCCATGCACACAATTCAGAATTGGACAGAGTTTACATGCATAATTTGGGATATTTGCCTATGGTTCTCTACTTTCTAGGATTCCCTCCCTCGGTTTCCAGCTGCTATGGTTGCTCTGAACTCTGTCCTCTGATTCCTCACCCTTGAGACTGTAAGCTCTATGCAAGTTTCAGTCTACCCGCAGCAACTCTGATGGGAGATACCCTCGAGCAAAAAGCCATTAAAAACAGAAAACTCACCCAATGGCATTCCCTTCTTCCAAGTACCAGCTCCTCTCCAGTTTCTGCCTGCCTTTGGTCACTCTCCAGTGCCTCTAAGTAGCTGCTTTTATGACCAAAGTTTACAACTGTCATCTACAAGAGGGATAGAGTAGTCCATCATGAGCTACATCATCACTATCAGAAGCAAACGCCGTAGGTGAACTTTATACACAATAATTTGGATTTTATATCCTTACACTCTCACTGGAGAGTGGCCAAAGACAAGTAGAAACTGGAGGGGAGCTGATACTTGGAAGTAGAGAACAGCACTGGGTGAGTGTTCTGTTTTTAATGGCTTTTCGCTCAAAGGCAGTTCCAATTCACTGTTGCTGCCGGTTGGTGAAACTTGGATAAAGCCTGCAGTCTAAGGGGTTGAGTACTCTAAGGACAGAGCTGCGAAGAAATTTTAAACTTCATTCAGTATTTTTATTGTTAACAGTTAACACTGGTCCCGTAATTTTAGTAACTATTTTATGTATAACACAAGATAAAAACAAATAAGTAACTATGTTAATGTTATTAGGAATCACCACTCTCCGTGTAAGAAAAAGACATATAAAGATTAAAAAATTAAAGAAAATCCCTGTAATGTTAAATTTCCACCGAAATATCCATAAACATTCATGACCAAGAGAAAAAGATATATAAAGATTAAAAAATTAAAGAAAATCCCTGTAATGTTAAATTTCCACCGAAATATCAAAAAAATTCATGACCTTTAGATGTTTTTTTTCTCCAATATATTTTTTAGCTGTGTCTACTGAAGGGGTCTAAAACCAGTGCAACCCCAGTAAGGATGAGCACATCTTGCACCAATATCTTGAACACCATCTCCCATTAAAAGGAACCAGAGCTCCTTGGAACCAGTTCTGGAACAGGGAAAGTACATGTTGGGATGAAATATCTTATGCCAGAAAGCAAGTAATTGCTCAAAAACTAATTAACGAGGGTGTTTTAAGAGGACACAGGAGCCAGCATGAAGGGGCGCTCACTGACCAAATCTGGACTGATTTGAACATCAAAAAAGAATGACTATAGTTGAATTGCAAGACATTTAACAAATAAAACTACACGAGTTCATATTGATGAGATGGGGGCGGGGTGGGGACACAACACAAATATTTTGCCACCATTAGAGGTGACCCTCAAACCCCAACTCCTTATTTTGAAGAGATTTTTTTTGGGGGGGGGGTACATAGTCTGGGAATCAAACCCGCATCTCCCACATGAAAGGCAGGGATTCTAACCACTGAATTACCCATGCACCCCCAACTCCTTTCTTTGAAAATTAGTAATCAAAGGTAAAGAATTTTTAGGAGGAAATATATAGTTCTGTCTTACTTACTGATAGAAAGTTCTTTACAGAGTATGTCAATATTAAATGTAAAAGGGATAACAGAAATAGAAAAACCATCATTTTGCAATTCCGAGTGTAATAATGGATTCAGGCAAGGATCATCAATGAATATTAAAACCATTAAGTGAATAGTTTCTGGGCAACAGGATTGTGTTATTTGCCAAAGTATCGCCCCACAGATTACTTATCAATTACAACAGGAAAACTGTACACCTACAATGGCGAGATTTGGCAGTTACCTCCTACTCTAATCAAGTGAGAAAACCTAGCATCACAAATCACAGGATAGCCACATACAAGGTACCCCTGATCTGATGCCCTGTAAAGTACACAGCATTGCCTATCAAATATTGCTGCCCAAAATGTTAGATCTAAAGAAGTTTACAAACCTAACTTTCAATTTAAAATTAATACAAGGGATCCTCAAATTAAATTACACCACAAGCACACAGACAAATCTAGAATGTGGGTCTTCTATAAGCAAATGAACCAGCTGCTTCAAAAAGTCACTATCACAGCAGGAGTGGAGGCAGGGAGATTGTTCTTGCTAAGAGAGACAAAGAAGGGATAATCATATATAATGTATGACTCTTCAGTGCTAACTAGTTGCCCTCAAACAGTTATGAAAGACCTTTGGGGGACATATCCATTTAGAGTGGCTGCCTGATAACACTAGAGAATTATTAATTTTTTAGATGTGATTGTGGCATTGTGCTGATATAGGAAAATATCCTCACTTTTGGGAGATATATGCTGGAGTACTTAGGGGTGAAATGTCATGATGTCTGCAAATTACTTTCAAATGGCCAGTAAAAAGGAGTAAAAATCCACATATCTACAGAGACCAAGCAAATATGCCAAAATGTTAACAACTGTTAAATCCAGGCAGTGGTCACAAGGGTTTTCGTAGTAAATCAGAAAAAAAAAAAAAAGGTTTGGCTGAAATAAAGAATTTAACAGAAGGCAGAGAAAATTAAGTCTAGGAAATCTTCCAAAATTTGGAGTAAAAAGACTAAGAACCGGAAAATATGAGAAGACTGAGACAAAGGACCAGTATAAGAGGTCCAAAATTAAACTAACAGAAGTACCCAAAAGAAACACAAAATGGATGGATGGAAGTTAACACATGTTTAAAAAATTAACTGACAATAGAGAAAAATATTCTGATTGAATGTGACCCCAACACAAAGAATGAAGAAAGACCCATCTCTATATACATTCTTGTGAAAATTCAAGACACTAAAAATTAGAGAAAAAGAACCTAAAATCTTCCAGGGAAGGGGAGAGAAAAGGTCACCTACAAGAGAACCCTAACCTGACTGGCACCAACAATGGAAGCAATGCCTTCAAAGTTATGAGGGAAAATGATTTTCAATTTGGAAGCTTATACTTTGCCAATCACAGCAGAACAAAGGCATTTCAGACACACAATGATTCAGAAAACCTGTCTATTAAAATGCTTTTGGCTGCATGTAACAGATGACCCAACTCAAACTGGCTTAAACAATGGGAACATTTATTATCTCATATAACGGGAAATCCAGCAATAAGGAAGGCTCCCCTCCCAGCTGAATGACAGCATGGAGACCTAGGTTCTTTCCACCTATCTGCTCCACCATCCTTAGTGTTTAGCTTTGTCCTCATGTTTGGTCCCTCAGTCTGAGGTCACAGAAGAGCTGCACGCAGCAACGGCCTTCTTTATAACCAGTGAGAGAAAGAAAATCTTGCCCGAACATGCAATCTAAACCCTTTGTTCGGTCTGACCCGACCAACTGGGATTATATGCCCATCCCTGGTTGCTTCGAGTCGCCAAAGGGATGCAATGTGCCGAATGGCACAAGGATCCTTTCTGCAGTTAGGAACAAGGTAGAAAGGTGAACAATATCAGAGTTCTGTTAGGAATAAGGAAGTGGAGATAGATATTGGGTAAGCAACCACAATGTCCATTACAGTTTATTAGCCATGTGCTCTATCTCAGCAAGTTCTTTTAAGGATGTATTCCAGAAAACAAGGGAGTAAACCAAGTAAAAGGAAGACTGGGTTCTGGGAAACAGTGGCTCCAACCTAAGCACTAAATGAAAGTATGATCCAGGATGGCATCTGCTTGCCACTTTAAAGAGCAAATATTTGTCCAGATTGCAGGAAGACAGCAAAGGTAACTTTTGGGCTATTCTTCACCAAGCAATTTAGGTGGCCTTAAGTATTCTTAAACAGTCTGCTGCATTATACTTTATATGATATCTGTAAAACTCTAAATGTGTTCATAACTATCTGATATAATAAGATATAATAACTAAGTTTTATGTGTCATTTTATCTCCTTTTTAAATGTTTGACCTCTTTCTCCCACACATAACTGACTAGTCAAGTGATACTATTTTTAGGTCAGTCATTGTATAGGGTAATGCACAGAACAGCAATTCTTAAACTTTTTCTGCCTGGCCCCCTTATCAGGAGAATGTTTTTAAATGCATAAAATGTGTAGAAATCCATTAACAAAATATTTAGAAAATTGGTGACATGGCAATACGTGCGTCTTTATTAAACCATTAAATGACAAGAACTAGAGATGGATCATATAACTTACCATAATTTTGAAGCAGCAGTGAGCACAAATAATATTTCAAAATACCTTAAACAACTGCAATATGATATAAAGCCACCTTTGATCTCTACTAGCGACAATGTCATAGGTAGTCCTAGTAACACCATAGTCTGTTGCTGCCTATATTCATAATCGAAGGAAATCAAAAAGTTCAGTAGGAGGTTAGTGAAAATAAAAATGCAGGGTTTTTCCCTTTCAATACAACCTGAATTCTTAATCCCAGATTAAGACCCTTGGTCTAGAAAGACACACAGCAAATATTAACAGCAGTTTTCTCTACACTGGAATTTCTAGAATGATTTAATTTTTTTATCTGTGCCTACAAGCATTTTCTAAATTTACGACAAATTTTTTTAGTTGTATAATTATAAAAGAATAAAGAGTCTAACAAATAGTATGATTTTTTTTGGTTTTATTTTAAGCAACCTGGAAGGGTGGGTAAGAAATTTTATATAGTAGTCTACAAGCTATATTAACATTTTTAATAGGGCTGATACCACTTTTAAAAATGGTTTACCACTTTCCCTAATTACGTAAATGTCACAACGACTTCAATCATTTCCACGTTCTTACAAGCTTAGGAAGAAAGTACTAGAATTATTTATTCTGGAATTAAAAGGAACAAAAAGACAAACTGTCACAACTGTAGACATTTGTCTATTTTTTTTTTTGCCAAGTGTAGTTTCAAAAACAGCTGAAAATATTAGAGGAAATTAGTACTTAATATGGCCTACTACCTTCTGCTGTTTACAAAAATACAAAGCCAGAAACAGAGAAATTTATATTTAAAAATAAGTCACTAAATATGTGCAGAAAAATCTAAAATACAATTTATCAAAGTAATATTAAGACTTAAGTACCACTAGAAGACCCAAAGACAGCACAAAAACTTAAATATTTTCAAAAATTTTTCACATATAGAAAGTAAGCTCATGCTCAGAAGTATTCAAGTTATTCTTTCAGCAGCCATATGTTAGGTTGCAAAGAAGACCAGAAGTAAGGCACCTAGTGCCTATCTCAGAAACTGGCTTTGCTTTCTTCAAAAATGAAAAATAAAATCATCAGACTACCCTATTAGCAAGTCTAGAAAAATAGGTGCGCCCTTTTTTGTAGAAAGCTTTCACAAACATAGAAATAAAAATATCTTCTTCCCGGTTAATAGGACTAAGGATGTAAACATAACCCAGATGCCAATCCTTGGTTTTCCAAAAGCCCCTCCTCCCCGAGGGCTCCAGTGAGGCTTATGCTACAAAAACATTTATAGTGTACAAGGTGATGTGTTCAATGAGTGAACAAGTTTACATGTAGCAACATGGACCAATCGCAAAACCAAAGGATTGAGTAAAAAAAGCAGATTGCAGAATGTTACGTACAGCAGGATGTCATCCTGTAAATTTAAAACCTGCTTGAAAATATTATATATTGTCATGTTCAATAAAAGCATAAAAACCTGCATGCAGAGTTTCCATTATCACCTTTAGGCTACTGGTTATCTCTGGGAGGCAGAGAACAGGGTGGAATGCTAGGCTGGGACTTAGCAGTATCTGCAGTATTTTAGATCCATAAAAGAAAGCTGACACATCCATGGCAAGAAGTTCACATTTATTAAGTCTGGGTGGTAAGTGTACTACCCCAGGAGAAGACTAGATGCCAGGGAGGAAGAAGGTCGGGTAGTACTGCTGGCAGGCATGCTCCTCCAAGGTAGAAGGGGTTGTTGTTCCGCGAGGGAGGAGGTGGAGGAGCAGGCAGCATCCCCCTCCTGACCCCAGGGATCCACAGAACCAGCCAGTCACAACGTCTCAGCAGGGGGGACCTGCAGGAACTGTTGGGCATTGGTCCTCCAGATGAGAAGCTTGCTTACGTCTCGTTTAAAAAGTTATGAGAGTCTTGTTAAAAAAACAGTCATCAAAGTCAGGAGGACTCGGAGTATGCTTGGTTCCACAGTTGATTTGCATCCCGTGCAAGCTCCAGAGCCCTAGCAGCCCAGCACTTGGGAACCAACTGTGCTAGAGAAGGGGAAGGCCTGACCCTGCCAATGGAGCCTCGGGGGTACCAATTTGGGGTGGTGGTGAGGGTGGGGGATGGCAGGACCGGAGGTTGGCTCCAGGTAGATGACTGACAGAGCAGTGTGGGGTAAAAAGGGGGAAGGAGGGATGAACAGAGTGGCTGATGGTCTGGGGCCTGGGGAACATTCCAGTGTGCATCGCAGCTTGGAGGGAAAGCCAGCCTGGGAGGTGACCCTGGTGCAACTATAGACCTGGACTCCTGATGGAGGCACACTGAGACAGAAAGGCCCCTCTCTCAGTGGCCTGCCTAGAGTCTCCTCTCTCATCTCTACAACACTCAGCCACCCTGAAGTAGCCGAGCACATTCTCTTCTGTCCAAGACTTTCTCGAGGCTGGCCCTTCCCCAAGATCCCCGCTGGCTCTCCACTCATTCCTTCTCCTCGAACAGCTAATATGTCTTGACCCTTCAGGTCTCAGGTATCATTTTTCCCAAGAAGTCTCTTCTCCAATCCCACCCCCAAAATCATGGTGGGAACCCCCTCTTTCATTCCCGTGCCCCCCTGGGCGCCCAGAGTTTGCTTATCATAGCACTCACAGCTGTGGAGGAGACCCTGTGCTGGTCACCATGTATATCTCCAGCATCCAGCTTAGTAACCCACACCTAATAGATGCTCAATTAATAGAGGCTAAATAAATAAAGTATTGCTATATAAAGAGTGAAATTTGCTACATAGAGTAAAACAGCCATAGACAAAGCCAAAACAATCTGGTCCTGAATCCTCTTCCAGTATATTCCTGATGCATATGACAATACAAAAGAGGCACAACACTAGGTTTTACGGGAAGATGCAGCAGCTGAGGGAGATTCTCAAACCCCAAGTCCCGAGGAGCCACCCCAACTTAGAACTTTCCAAAATGAAAAATGCTCCATTTTCTTCAAGACCTACGAAGGAGAACTGGCTGAAGTATTCCTCCCCAAGTAAAAGACACTGACTGCTTCACAGGTTATAGTCACATGCTGTCATATCTGATGAAATGGAAGATTCCTAAGTTTTGCTGTCTAGTGCTAACTGCTAAAAAAATCTTTCCTTACCTAATTAACTAACATCTCTCTAATCTCCCCATGTAGGATTGCAGTCATAAATTTGTGTGCTTATCTACTCGTATATACTTGTTTCTTTAAAAAGCTACAATTAAAAGCCTACCCTTACAAAATTTATATTTTGACTAGTGCGTTCCCTAATATAACTTATGTAGATAGCTTGATTGAACACCGTAAGTACTTGGAATCTCGGGTAGGACATGAGATTTTGTTGGTTTGTCAAGAGTAATGCCCCGATGAATTCCAGAGTGATTCGATCAGTGAGTGGAAAAGTATTTGCAAAGTCCCCTTCGGGAAATGGTGAGAACAGGGAGAAATTCAACTTCCCCAAGTTCAATTCTTGATATTCTCACAAGCAGTGTAGACAACCAAAGCTATAGGCTGAGCCCCCAGTCTTGGGGTTTGTTCATATGAAACTTAACCCCACAAAGGATAGGTCAAGCCTACTTAATATTAGGCCTAAGAGTCACCCCCAAGAGAACCTCTTTTGTTGCTCAGATGTGGCCTCTCTCTCTAGCCAACACAACAAGCAAACTTACCACCCTCCCCGTCTACATGGGACATGACTCCCAAGGGTGTGTGGACCTTCCTGGCAACGTAGGACAGAAATCCTAGAATGAGCTGAGACTCAGAATCAAGGGATTGAGAAAAACCCTAGAATGAGCTGAGACTCAGCATCAAGGGATTGAGAGAACCTTCTCGACTAAAAGGGGGAAGAGTGAAATGAGACTAAGTGTCAATGGCTGAGAGATTCCAAACAGAGTCGAGAGGTTATCCTGGAGGTTATTCTTACATATTAAGTAGATATCACCTTGTTGTTCAAGATGTAGTGGAGAAGGAGGGCCTCTTTTGTTACTCAGATGTGGCCTCTCTCTCCAGCCAACATGATGAGCAGTCTCACCACCCTTCCCCTCTCTGCGTGGGACATGACTCCCAGGGACGTGTACCTTCCTGGCAACATGGGACAGAGAACCTGGAATGAGCTGAGATTGAGCATCAAGGGATGGAAAAAAACCCTAGAATGAGCTGAGAATT
>PVIY010062305.1:0-10902 GCA_004026745.1 Myrmecophaga tridactyla | reverse complement strand
GGGTAGCAGGAGGTCTACTTTTATAATGAGGCTAGAGGCTGGCTGCCAAAATCCCAAGGAAACCTGAGCATGCCGCCAGAATGCCGGAGCACCTGGCTGCATCTCTGGGGTTCTTAGGGAGCCAGTGATTAAGTGATTTCAGACTCCCAAGGCAAAAGGGGAAACTGAGGGAAAAGGACAGCAAAAGGATTTGCTTAATCCCGATGATAACTGAGGTAGCTCACGTGCCCAGACGGGGTGCTGGGGACCAAACCCACCTACGCTGTCTGGCCACGTCCACCAACGGTTGGACCCCAGACACATCCTCTCACCTTGCAGAGCCCCAGCTTGCTCATCTGTAAAATGGGACCATTATTATCTCTCACACAGGGCTGTCCTGAAGGCTGAAAGGGCACCCAGCACCCGGCGTAGCCCAGCCTAAGGGAAGGTGAGTGAAGGGAGGGCTGGTTTTTAGCCCTCAATGGGGAGTGGGTTGCTTTGCTGAGTAGCATTTGAACAGACCTACCACAATCTCTGGGAGGTTGGATTCTACTCTAACCCAGCATTCCATGCATGTGGTCAACCTTGATCTTGACCTTTTGTCTATGCTGACCCTGGTGGCCGGTCCCAGAGGCAGTGGTGTTATTTGGATGGCACAACTCCTCAGCTTCTCACTCCCCAAGCCACCTTGCCTCTTCTTTCTGAGCTTCTTTCACTTGGTTTGCTTTTATAGAAGACAGAGCAGCTTTGCTTTGGGGACTGTGACATGTTCCTGGGATATGGGCTCCACGAGATGCTCCATGGTCTAACCTCAGTTTACTTCCTGCTGAATCACCTGCTGGTCTGCTGTCCTCTACACTCTGATGGAACCCAACTTTTGCTGTTCTCTAAACAGTCCGTACTCTCTTGTACCTTATCCTTACATGTAAGGGTGCTACTTCCTCCACTTGGCGCCCTGTTTCTCCCACGGATATCTAACATTTACCAGGCCTGCATCCATTTTTATTTCCTCTGCTACCATTTCCCCCCCAGGTTTGAGTGGGCTTGACCCCTCTCTTTTCCTGGTTTCTGAATAGACCAAATCACCCAGACCTGGCCAGTCATCCAATAAGAATCAGTCCTGAGATTTTGCTGGAAAGAGTCTTTCCACTGGGGTGGGTCGGATAAAAGTGCTGGTGGCCCACTTTGCCTCCCCTTGGGGCCAGCCTGGCTGGGAATGAAGCCAAAACAGGAGACATGAAAGACACGTCCTGAACAAGACTTCCGTCTCAGACGCAGCCACGCCTGAAATCTTCAATTCCATGCACCAGTAAACCCACCGTTCTCTTCACTTAAACCATTCTGACTTAGGTTTCTGTCACTTGCGACCAAAAAGACCTGACAGATATGCACACACTTCCTCCATCTGGTCAGCTCTTTTGCATGTTTCCACTGCACCTCAGACTTCACTCACACCCCTTGTCATCGGCCCGGCCCTGAAGCCAGGTGATGGCAGCTGCATCTATTCGTCCCATCACTAAGCACGGGGTCTCAGTGCAAGGGTGGCAGGATGCCATGGCTAGAGCCGAAACCCAGGTTTCCCACAGGGGCCGTGGCTTCCACTCTCTCACCAGCCCCAAACCACCCCCAGACTTTCCCAGAGACTCTCACCTCCGTCTTATTCCGAGAGAGCACGCTGGAATCGATCGGCCCCAGGGACATGTTTGGCAGGACAAAGTTGAGCACTTTTGCAGCAAGGACCTAGGCAGGAAGTGGAAAACACGCGCTGTGAACACAAGCGAAATCTATACCCGGCTCTTCCCAAGTGACAGTTTACAGCAAATTAAGGAAAATGACACCCAAGCTGAGCATCAGCCAGGTTCATTTCCAGAGACTGAGTGCTGAAGACCGAACACCCAATGACTCTTTATTCTGATTCACAGAGGCACTAACTAGTCCTGGCTGGGATTCACCGTGGGTGAGCCGGCGACAGGCAGCCCTCGGTGGCTGGCGGCAGTCATATCAGGTCTATTTTTGCCTGCTCTGGATTCTGTGTGGTTGCCCTCCCTGCAACCACAGGTTGCAATTGTGAATTATTCGCAGGAGCTGCCTGGCCCAAGCTCTCGTACACAAGTCATTTCTCAAGGGCTGCTAAAAATACACCGCAGAAGCAGAATCCCCTAGATCACCTGAGAAGGAAGCAGGATGGCTCTAAGTGTCTATTCTCATCAGAAAGAATCCTTCTAGTGACTTTCTTTCGACGCACAATAAAAATAGTCACTAGCCTGACTGTGGCAGAAGGTAAGAGACCCATATTTGCTTGCCGGCTCTGTTGCCTTGTGAACTTGGACAAGGGATTGCAACATCTGTGCTGGTTTGAAGCTGTTATGTACCCCCAAAAAGGGCCAGGTTCTTTTAATCCATTCCTGTGTGTGCAAATCTGTTGTAGGTGGGACCTTTTGGTTAGGTTATTTCAATTGAGATATGACCCATCCAATTCAAAGGAGGTCTTAATCCTTTTACTGGAGTCCTTTATGAGAGGATAAACACTAACACGGAAGCTAAAGATGAAAATAAGAGTCCACATAGAAAAGCCCCAGGGAAGCTAAGAAAGGACCCACAGAAATCACAGAGGAAGCCACTGAAGCCAGAAGCTGAAGCACCAAAACCCAGGAGAGAAGGAGCAGCAGATGCTGGCCTTCCCGTGTGACAGAGGAGCCCCAGCTCAGGGGTAACCAGTTTTCAGAGAAGGTATTGTCCTGTTGATGCCTTAATTGGGACATTTTCATGGCCTGAGAACTGTAAATTTGTCAGCTAATAAATCTCCATTGTAAAAGCCAACCCATTCCTGGCATATTGCATTAGCAAACCAAAACAACATCTCTGAGCCTCATTTCCTTCTCTGCAAAACCAATATTCCCAGAGGACCCCCGAGAAGGTTAGATCAGACCATGTGTACAGCAGTACCCGACAAACAGTAGGTGCTTAATTCCAGTTCGTTGAACCTGAACCTGACTCAGGTACAAGCGTCCCCTTCCCCCTGACTCTCTTTCTGGATCTCGTGTTTACCCAGGAAAAGAGAGAACCCGGATCTCACACTTCTGCCTTCAGAAAGAGACTGTTTTCATTTCTGGAATGTGCACAGACACTTGCAGATGAAAGATGCTATTTCAAAAGTGAGCTGTGAAGCGCTGGAATTAGAATGCCCTCGCAGGTGGCGGGCAGCGAGTTCTCGGTGCACGTCAAGGACACAGGTCCCACAGCTAAGGAATCACATCCTGCCAGTATCCTGGCCACTCATGTTTCCTGAGTGACAATATTTTTTTAGGTGTGTTGGGCACGGTATTAGGTGCTCCACCTTTTAATCTTTACGGAAGGTCCTGTGAGGTGGTGGCTCTTTACTGTCATTTAATGGGCATTAATGGCGGCTCAGGAGGACACTCAAGAGGAAGGGGCAGCAGACCTGAGGCTGAGGTTTTTTCCTTTTATACTACCCACCTGTATTTATTCTCTCGCTCCATCCCTCTTCTCTGTATGAATGCATGGAGAGCGCAAGCCTTCCCTATTTATAATCAAAACCAACAGCCCCTGCTATTCTCCACACTGGCACTGCAGCTGAACTTTCCCCCACCTCCCTTTAGCTTCAGAGCTATAAAGGGCTCTATTTCCTAGGCCTGTAACTATCTCAATGGGTCCTCAGACCACCGGGGCCTCAGGCAGAGACCAGTATGGGCTTTGCTATTAAAAGACTCTAGGTAGGGGAACCTAGACTGGCATTCACTTCTTTAGCTCCTCATTCCTCATATGACAATAATCAGTGATTCCTTTTTAATTCAAGGAGCCCCCACCCCCACCCCGACCCCTGCCTCTATGAATCTCGTGTGTCATTGCAATTCAACCTTGGAGTCCAGGTGAGCAGAGCTTGTTCATGCTGACTCAGTGCTGCCAACGGGCCAGGCCATAGGCCAAGCCCCGGGCACAGAAATATAAGGAAATGCATGCAACCCTGGGCCATGCTTTGAGTCCACCCACATTATCTGAAGCCTCGTAGGGGGCAGACGTGACATGTTGGGCATGTTCAAGAGTCGGGGTGGCATCTTGAACCAGCTCTGTGGACAAGCCCAGGAGAGGAAGGGCTCGGAATTCTAGGGCCTCTCACAGAGGACTTGGGGACATTTAGACATGCATGAAATATCTGTGACCTCTGGGAACTGTGAACTCCCCAGAGACCCTAAATTCAGGAGTTTGGGTCTGGGTTTTCAAAGGCTAAAAACAATAAAACACAAGAAAATCTTCACCAGCCTACGGCCTCTGCTTGGCTCGGTGCATACAAAGGAGAGCTTGGGGCCAGCTTTCCCTCCAGGAACAGCTCTATCTTTCACCTTCTCAGTCAACAATGGTCCAAGGGCAGCAATGTTAAAGGAAAAAAACATCTTAGCATGCCTTCCAACAATCTCATCTCCAGATTTCCAGCTGTTTCCCATGACTCTGGCCACCACTTCCAGAATCGACCTGGGGACCAACTCTGGGTAATCCTAGCATGCTCAGGAATCACACTGTGTGACAAGACAGCGTGCAGATTCCAGGCTCCCAGACACTGCAACCCCTGCAGGCTGCCTGACTATCTCAAGGACACGGCTGCTTTCCCACAAGTGGGCTTCCTGTCCATCCCCCAGTGAGAGGCTCAGGGACAGATTGCCTCAGGACTCACCCTGGAAACCACAATGAAAGAAAGCCCACTCCTTTTCTTCTGCGCCCACCACTGGTTTGCTCTTTTGCTAACGACTGATTTATTGAGGCCCCACTACCTGATTCTTCAGTGACCTGGACATAAGGCGCCGGTCAATCATCATGACTGGCCATTTGGGAAGTAACATGCTTACCTGCATCCTTGAATCCATGTTCCTGCGGCAGGCACCTCCTTGGTTTTAAACCAAAGTGTTTAGTACCCAAAAGTGCCGGGACCTCTATGTCCAGGGCTACGGGAAGGATGCTGACAGTTTAGGCCGCCGGCTCAACTACAATCAGAAAAGGCAATGCCGCAGTGCCAACCTGTTTTCCTCTGGTGTCTGAGGGTGGGGAGGGGAGAAGACGGATTCAAGGGGGAAATCTCCTTCCAGGAGGGAATTATAGGAAAAGACTTGTCTGTCCTCATCTCCAAGGTAGCTGGCTATTCTTTCTCCATTGACATAGGAGCATCTTGCAGCTGAAGGAAGCGCTTAAGAAAACAGGGTCATAGGACAAATGAAAGAGAAGTGTTTGCTTTGCAAAATGAGTACTGCAAGGGGGGGGGGGCCCTTGGAGGGAACTAAAAAATTAATGGCAGCTGACTACCCTCCCCTCTCTTCCCCTTCCAGGTACCGTAAGCTGTGTTCCCGGTAAGGGCTCTGGCCACCTCCAGCTGCCAAGCAGGAGGAGAAATGGCAAGAATGTACCATGCTTGGGGCTGGAGGTGGAAGGCACATGGGTCCACGGATGCATCCAGTCCCTGCAACAGGGACTGTCACAGCAGCTCTTCTCCCTCCTTTAAGGAAGCCGAGATCAGGTGGCTCAGGACGGGGCAAACTGTGGCTAAAAGAACTATGACCAATCATGAAACTCTAGTAGTTGGCTGTTCAATTGAAATACTGGTGTCATAGCAACAAGAACCAATTTTTCAATGACAAATGTATCTGAGCCATTACATCTCTCCAGGAACGCACTGTGCAGGGAATGCAGTATTTTTTCTTTTTCAGTGTCTTATAGGGTGGTGTAAGTTATCACCAAGGAGAGTGTATGAAGAGGGAAGAAGAGGAAACTAGGAAGGAGATTTTTTTTTAAGTCCAGGGATTCATTTGACATGTCCCCTTGGTTCCTGGTTTTTTCAGACAGCCCTTCATTGTCAATGTCCTGTTCCTGAAATCTAGGTAGACAACCCGGTGGAACCCTCTTCTCTGTTCCATCTCTCCCTGCTCAAAGCATGGCCCTTATCCAGCAGCACTGGGAGGATGTCTGGTTTACTGCATCAATATTTGGATTTGGATGTGCGGTAAAGTTCGAGGGGCTGTCAGCCCTTGTATGTACCTTACAATCACCAAAAGAGCATCTCAAACATCTGTTCCCAGGCCCCAGCCTGGGAAATTCTCATCTGAGCAGGTGGTGTCCTGCTCTCAGTATCTCTTTTTCCTTTTTCTTTTCTTTTTTTTTTAAAGCTTCCAGGTGATTCCACTGTGAGGCAGATTCCAGAACCACCATGAGCTGGGAAAGCACTCCTGACCCGTGCTGGCTGGAATTGAAGGTGTGAATGATGTTATTGGGCAAGCTGCTCAGGGACCAGACACTTGGCTTTTTAAGTCACGATGGGGAATGTTTGGACGTCCCTGACAGTCAGCTCTTTTTTTAAACCTGCAGGCTAAGTTCCACACCAAATCTCCAACATTACTCAACTGGACAGAGGCAAATCTTTTGATGACAACTATGTCGTGGCTTAAGAAGTAATAGGCTCTGAGCCTCCTTTGCACAAAAGACCCAAGAGAGAGAAGCGAGCCATGGAGCAGGGGCAGGATGCTTTGAATAGTTGCAAAAGACCTTCCCTTCCCCTGCTGTTTTATATTTTATTTTAAGGCTTGCTCATTTCATTAGCATGACATGGAGTAGAGGGAGAAAGAGTGGGATTGGAAAAGAAAGAACGAAGCATCATCAAGGCAATGAAGGAAAACAAAAAGAAGGTTGAGAAGAGGGGGTGTGAGGTCATGTGATAAGGAGGGAGACAGGCCTGGTAAGCCCCTCACCCCAGAAAGAGCAAGTCTGTCAAGGTCAACCAGATGACCTCTGCTGCTGCCTGGTTGACCAGGTAACCTGTGCTGCTGCCTGGTAATGACCCCTCTCTGCCTCTGCCACCAGCCCTGAGGCACCCACCTATGTATTTACAAAGGAAGTAGGTCAGATCCATTGGTGGTAGGAGGGAGGGAAGTGGCTCACCCATGAAAGAATTGGCATCTTAGAGACTACCATCGTCATCGCCCTTTCGACCAAGTCACTCAAGCTCTTCGGAGAATCCTGTGGGAGTGTGGAAAGAGCCCCAAATCCAGCTCAGGAGAGGGTACCCCAGACAGGCCACTCCTGAGGTGAAACAGCACCACCCCTGCCCATCATCGTGGCTCCGGCAGGCTAAATCATATTTGTGCAACCAAAGAGCTCCCAACATCGTCGACTCAATGGGGACCCAGGTCTTGTCATCTGAAAATAATCTGGAGACCAAGACATAGGCATGAACACAGCTCACTGCACACGACCTTGGAAGAGGCAGGTGGTAAAGCAGGGAAGTCAGACGCATAGGCTCTAGAGTGAGGCAAACTTGGATTCAAGTTTTGGTCCTGAATTCTTGAGAAAGTTCGAGTCTCAGTTTCACCATCTATAGAATGGGGATAATAGAACCCAACTCCAAGGATTTCTGTGAAGGTTAAATGAACACTAATTCCTACAGAACTCATCTTTTTCCCCCTTTCTGGATCCTGCCCCTGAGGAGAAGCTCAATAAACATTTGTCAGCTGACTGAACGAGTAAACAAACGAAAACGCCACTCAGAGTAGAGACGTCAGGAAAATTATATGATCTACAACAAAGGAAGTAGGTACAGCCAGAACTCCAAATTATTTCTCCCACAAAGAGGACAACCGTCCCCACACATGAACCCGAGATGATGATGGGCAAGAGATGTGAGTTTGGCCATACACTCACCATACACTCAAGGCGTACTTCCAATTGTCAGAAGCTTCCATCACTTCAAATACGACAGATGTTCACAAATGCCTTTATTGATTGGAAAGGTTTTAATGGCCCTCTAAGATCATTTTTAAGCATCTGCCAGTGAAAGACTGGACATGAGAAAGGTAATTACAACTGCTGCCTTCCAAAGTGGTTTCAGCAAGTCCACCGTGCAAAGGGGACGTGGAATCCATGCCTTCTGTGGGGAAATCTCAAGGGAGGGCCACATCAGTGATGCATGAGGACAAGTGGGGTCGTGCCAGATTTTCTTGGGAGGGAAAGTACACTTTAGGGCAGACATAAAGTAAGAAGAGTCCACAGGCCTTTTGCCATAGTGCCTCAGAGGAGCAGGACTCTGGGGCCGAGCTGCCTTGTTCACTGCCGTATCCCAGTGCCTGCAAGGTGAAGGACCCAGAGAAGGCAGTCACCGAAGATTTGCTGAATAAACAAACCAAGTGCATGAAACTTGTTGGGAAGATGAGTCTTTCCTGGAACCTTTTTTTTTTTTTTTTTTTTATGGTGCCCTACTCAACGTGAAGATTTGTTTTTTATTGACAGAACAAACCAAGATACAAACACAAATGTTCTTAACGTATGAACATTCCATACTTGGTGTACAATCAATGGCTCACAGTATCATCCCATCGCTGTGTATTCATCACCGTGATCATTTCTTAGAACATTTGCATCACCCCAGAAAAAGAAATAAAAAGAAAAAAAATCTCATGCATCCCATACCCCTTATCCCTCCCTTTCATTGACCACTAGTATTTCCACCTACCCAATATATTTTAACCTTTGTTCCCCCTATTTTTTTCTATACCCCTTACCACTTCCTCTCATTGATCACTAGCATTGCAGTCTATTCAATTTACTTTAACATTTGTTCCCCCTATTATTTATTTATTTTTAATCCATAGTTTTTACTCATCTGTCCATACCATAGATAAAAACCTTCCTGGAATCTTAAGACTTCCCAAGTATCTAGAATCTGAACCCCTGGCTAGTAAACAGTGGGCACCTGTAGGTTAGAGGGAAATTAGCTAAATTATGGCTCAGTGTTGCTGCCAAGTGGGCTAGTTCATGATCATGGCTAAGTCCCCAGGCTCCTGTGTCTAAATTTATCTGAAGTTCGAAAGAGTGACAATTCTTCGCTCACACCCCCACCCCATTTCCTGCCTTCTCATCCCCACCCCAGTTTGCCTCCCCAAGGGCCTTCTGGATTCTAGTGATTAAAACATGCCGGTAACAATCGGATGGGAAGTGGGGTAAAGTTAAGGGAAGCTGAACTTGGACACATTGCAGGGTAAAAGGGAACAGCCTGCTGTGCTCACAGGCCTCAGCTGGTGCTTGTTGAGCAAGACAGGAGGCGTCATTTCCTCATCAGTAAATTGGGAAGGATTTGTCTCGACTTGCAGGGTGGTCCCAAAGATGGGACGATGCGATGTGTGTCCCACCCCCAGCCAGGCACTCGGGTCCCAGGGAGAAGGCCGCCCCCCTCTCCCCTCTCTGCACTCCTGGAATCTTCTGGGAAAGAGTGACATATAAGCAGCCAAGATTTAGTCTAACCAAAGTGAATTGCATTTTTTGTTTCTCAATTTCTGCTGCTGTGATTTGCTTTGTGAAACCACGCACTTGGCACAGTGTTTGGGGGCCAAAAGCCTCTGTCCTCATTGTCTGTTCTCCAAGCTAAATATATCCCAGCTCATTAGAAAACAGACCATCTATGTAAGAACCAGATATGCGGAAGATTTAGGTGGGTGGAGAACATTCGGCCAGGGGAAAGGAGTAGATACGATCATCTTCCACATTCCTGTAAGTACTCAAAGGCTCGGGGACCTGCTGTTGCCCACTTTAGGGAACTGGGGATTGCTATACAGCCAACTGTTGGGCAGTTTTATGAACAAGCCCTGGACAAGAAGTCATGAGAATCAGGATTTGACCTGCTGCTCACCTCCCCTTCTCTGCCGGGCCTTTCTCATCCATAAAACAGGAGGGAGGAGACAATCCATAAGAATTATTCCCATATTTGAGGTTTCTAAGCATCACCAATTGGTTTACCCAAAGGTCAATCAGCAGGGAACCTTCCTTAACTAAACCACATCTTCCCCAGACACGTGTGAGGCAACAAGCTCCAAGAGACACCGCTGAGCAAAACGACAAAACCAAAACCCCCCACCCTCCCAAAGACCAACCAACCAACAAACCAACCAAAATACAGTGTGCATAGAGCATGCACCCAATCGTGTGAAAACGAGGAAAAGAAGGTGGACACGTGTCTCTATTTTTCGTCGATGCAATGAAGAAAATCTGGAAGGACAATCAAGAAGCTGGTAATAGTGCCTGTCCATCCCCACCCCCCAGCTGGTGAAGGGAACTTTTCACTATACACCCTTTTTCCCCTTTTGAATTTTGAACCCAGTATTTCAAATTAAAGTAAAATATTTTTTTTAAAGATGTTAAGACTCTTTCAGGAAGGTTGTCAGGCCAGACTAGACAATCAGTGGAGGAAACTGAGCAGTCCTGGGAATGGACTGAGCTCATGAACTGTAGACTCTGTCAGTCAAAACTGTCAAAGATTCATGAGCAGCAACAGATTTCAGGGTGGGGAGGATGTATTCTCAGAGGTCTGAGGGCAGAGGAAAACCTAATTTGTCTCGGTTAATAAGGTGAGACTTGTGCTCCCCCAGGGACAGCTGGCTCCTGATTTGACAAGGTGATCTATTAGCACAAGGCTTCGAAAGGTCACGTTGGTGGCCTTGCCCAGAAGTTATGCGTGGAGCCCCAGAGGACTCTGGGAAGAAATTTCGCTGGCTTTGCCTCCAGGCCCAGCCACCAGCATCCCCCTCCCCCTGCTTTATCTGAATGACCCCAGGGTCTCTGGCTTTTCATGTAAGGGAAAACATCCATTGCAGAAAATACCCATTTTCTTCTACAGGGAAGCATTCTAAGTGGAGAGTGGATTTAAAACCATCACACAAGCGTGGTCCTGGCAAGCCCTTGCACTCTCTCATTCCTTCTCAGTTTTCCATCCTAATGAACACGCGAGGTGTGACCTGTTCCGAGGGTGATGCTAGGAGCTGTGTGAGGCAGTGAATGAAAAAGCACAGCACAGTCCTGGCACTCACGGAACATTCTAAATGTCCATAAATCAAAGCACACTGACTTAGAGGCGACTCCCCCAATCTTATTTACTCT